>JAFMOC010000870.1:27500-60000 GCA_019802505.1 Corydoras sp. C115 | reverse complement strand
TTTTTATTTATTTTTTTTTTTATACTTTTAATCAATTACAAAGACATGAAGTACATTCTTACTCACGGAGACGGTTTTGGATTTGGTGACACTGCTGTACAATAAATAAGTAGAAAATATATCTTTGATTAATCTGAAGAAATTTTAAAAACACATCAAACTGAAATCATGATCAGCTCCGAAAAAAGACCAGCTATTTCGGCATTTCCTCATCAACCACCCCCCCCCCCCCCCCGATGGAAGTCAAGTCATCATTACCCTGAGTACCTTTATTGGTTCTCTAACATCTATTGGTGCTGTTCTATGCTGGTTCTCTTGTCAGCTATAATTAATACAAATAAAGGCAAGTTTTTAGCCAGAAATATTAGAACTTCAGAGTGGATAAAAAACATTTGTTTGAATGACAAACACCACAGAGAGGTCATTTGCAGAAGGTCATGACGTGTCTATCTTTATAGAAACAAATAACATTAAAAAATTCACATTAATGTCCACATTGTTACAAACATTGACATCACACGTGAGCGCTGTCTTGAGATAAGCAGGCCTGGTTGTGTAGGCTGAACAGGGAAGAAGGGGCATGGCAGGACAATCCGGGGCTCCGTTTGGCGCTCAGAGCTTCATTACCCGCACAATGGGCATTGGTAGTACCTGGTGGATTTTGGCATGGTCTTTATCTACTGCCAGTCGTACCCAGCTGGGCCGGAAGCTCCCTTTAAAGCCCACAAATGCCAGTTTGTCTCCTAAAGAATAGGGGGAAAACTATTTAACCTCAAATGGAGTAAATGAGGTAAGCTCAATCATCTGAACTGTTGCGTTAAGGCATCCAAGAGTTTTAAAAGAAGTACTTTAGATTCAAAATGGGACATTGGCAGAATTTCCAAAATAATAAATGAATTTTTCATTTAAGTACTAAAATAGTCACACCATATTTATGATGTTGGAAAACAAGAAGGCAGACTGGAGCTGTGTTCCATCGGACTGGCACCATAATTAATGTCATTGTCATACAATGAACGAACCCATTGATTAAACCATTAAATCTTCCACCACTGCTCTAAAAACTATAAATGAACTTTACCTTTCAGTTTCACATTCGAGTCAGAACCCAGTTTTTCAAGGATTTTGATCCAAGGTCCTCTGGGCAGCTTCCCTTTAGAGATGATCATCACTATAGAGCTGTAAACATAGAAAGGAATACATGTTAATATGTCTAGATAAAGCATATGTGTATTTATAAACAGAACGTTGCTTTGTGACTAAATGTAGTCAAACAATTTCAAACTATATGGACAAAAGCATTGTGACTCATTAATTACTGAATTCAGATGAACTTCTAACTCACTCTTCTTTCAGACTGCTGATGAAGCTCTCCACCTGAGCCGGGATCCCCATCAGCACAGAGTTCCTGAAACCTTTAGTTTCTATGACTTTACCAAACTGGCCATCGAGCACAGTCAGGTGAAGACCATCTTCTGGATGATACACCTTCTTATTGTTAACCTGTAGGAATCCACAGGGAGAGCGGTCGTCCATTATTCTTTGTTCCATGGGTTCTAAAGATTACAGCTGAGAGGGTCAATAAAACAGGATTGCTGAAAACATTAAAGGATATGTTCAATAAAAGTAAAGGCTGCACTTTTGCTGGATTTATACTGTGCATGACATCACAGGAACAAAAGGACAAGTGTAAACTTTGGCAAAAGGACAAGTGTAAATATTATAGTTTTTAAAAAAGATGAGGTAAGACTCCATCACTTCCTTTTGAAAAAGTTAAGTGTTACAGTGGTGCAAGGTGTATAAATAACAATGCGCTGACAATTTGAATAATCTAATTACAGTTCATTTTCATTCAATCATTACAGAATTTACACAGGACAAAACCTCAATTACATCACAAGTTCAAATTTGTCAAGGGGAGACTTAAAATCAACATCCCATCAACAGACAGACAGTTAAAGCAATACGGTGTCTTAGCAAACATAAAAAACATGACCATCAACTGCGCAAAATACCCAAAGAGAGTTAGGATTATAATCAGAAGCTCTAAATAAAACATGAGCCGTTTAAAAAGCCAAAGTCATTGTTCATTTAAAACTATCAACTTTATAAAGCACAGATGTGTCATTTTCAGAACTGTGTCGCTGCAGCAGATAAGGACGTTGAACATGAAGCTCTACATTTAAGTAGAATGGCAGATAAAAACTAAATCAAAAGCCAAACGCTCGCTGTCGCCCTCTGGTGGCTGGCTTGCAGTACAACGTTTAACCCTAGTTATTAACAGCAACCTTCAGCTCAACCAGCGACTCCGGACAAAGTGAAGAACTTAAGAAATTCCTGTCAGTGTTGCAGGCCTACGTTTACATTCCATTTATCAAAAGTGCCTTACAGGTATTCTAACGTGATGTTTGGGGTCAGAACACAGGGTCAGCCCCCCTGGAGCAATGAGTGTTAAGGGCCTTGCTCAGGGGCCCATACTGGAAGCACCGAGTTACCGTTTAAATAAAACATTACAGCGTTCATTCAGAAAATGATGTTGCTACTGTGTGCAGTTAGAACTTACTGCTGCACTTAAATGTAAGAAATCAGATGTAATAAATGTTCTAATAACTGTGAGGTCTCAGTATTCATTCATTCATTCATTCAACACGGAATACTTGATTTAAATAAGTTATAAAATCTTTAGCCTGTCGATTGGAAGAAACAAAATACAGAAATAACCCTACATTAATAATGATAACTGAAAAACACTGACCAATCCCACTGTAGATGTTACTGAACGAATCAAGTGGAAAACAAGGAGGACTGAATTGTGTGAGGTTCTCACCTCGGTGTACGCGAAGTCCTCCTTGATGTGGAAGAAGCGTGTGGTGTAGGACTCCATCTTAACTTCCAGGAAGTGCTCAGATACTTGAGACTAAAAACAGACAGAGCCTCGTTTCAGGAACGACGACAGTTTGAGGTCTTAATATACAGGAGCACATTTAATATCTGGATACCAGGCTGGAAGGGGGTAGTTTCTTGGGCATCGGTACATCCACCGTGGGCATCTCAGAATATTTTGGGTAGGCTTGTGCCATGCAGTCGCTTGAGACACTGCCTCTGGGAATAACTGCATTAATCTTGATCCTCTCACAACCTTTAACTGAGCAGAACGCAAAAGAATCTCTTTCGTTATGAGCCTGGATCTTCAGAAAGAGTAGTCTGTTCACACACACACACACACACACACACATTTTTTACATTATTTTTAACCGTAATGAGTGGTGAATGTGAAGCCAGCGCAGTGCAGTGGTGGTCTCTCACCCCGTGCTCTCCTCCCAAAAGTAAAAGCCCCGCGCTTGGTGTGAATGACTAATTTTCTCTCTTTGAGAGGTCTTTAGAAACACCCCCGTCTTTCTCGTCTGCCTGCTGAGTCGGTTGTGGAGGTCAGAGATGATGATGAACGTGGTGCCTTTGGGGTAACAGAAGCCGACATTTATCCAGTCATTCCTGTGGATGACATTTTCTTTTTAGTTATTCATAATGAACACTAGATGGCGATAAATGAGAGAGAAACTGCTGCATTTCTTTACAGTTTACATGTGTACATGACTTGTTTAGTGTGCTGATAATGTTCCAAACCTGGGGTTCTTGTTTAAACATAGCTGGATAGCGAGTTGCTCAATGGATTAATGGATGATTACAATACACTTGTGATGGATGCTTGTTCTTTTTCACCTTTTGAAGTTGATGAGCCACACGGTGATTTCGGCAGGCGCGGCCTCATCCCAGTGCACCGTGTAGCTCCTGGAAAGCATGACAACAGGCTGGAACTGCTGGTAGTGATGTTTCTTCCCTAAAGCTCCCACTAGCTGTAGAGGTCGTTCTGGATACTCATCCTTCACCATCTTCAGGTTTAGAGTGGCGGGGTTTCGGGTCTGAATGTAAATCTAAAGAAGAATGAGAGTAAATGTTTGAAAAGAGAGCTGAATGCAGCGAATATCCAAAGTTAAAGTTTAAAAAGCATCATTGTGCTGATAACCCTCACTCAACACCACACTGATGTTTCTCAGCTTGTGTCTGTGAGAGACGCCCATGTTCAGGACCTAATGAATCCTGGATGGTCGTTAATATCAGGGTTCAAGATGAATCGGACCCAGATCCGAAGGTTCTACCTGAGCATAGTGCCCACTGCAGATAGCTGCCCTCCAGTCAGGCACGTCAATGCAGTCTGGGTGGCGCAGGAGCCAGTTGTCCTCTTTGACCAGGAACGCACCGGGGTATTCGCTCACAGAGCCATCCACATCATGAAAGATGGTGGTTTTGTCCCCATCCATTAGCATCTCATTGAACCAGGGTCCAGGTTCTCCAAAAAAGACACGGGATGTGATCTGAAATCCAGTCAAATTCAGGATCAATCATTAATCAGTAATTAAAAAAAAGAGAAAGAAAGGGCTGAGATCAGTGAGAACTTTTACAATTGAGAAATGTTTACAAAATCACCAGAACACTGAGAACATTAAGTATATAAGGTAGGAATCGGACCGGAACGTCCTCGAAGATGATCTCAGAGACATTGTTGTTAGGACAGCTCTGCCACGAATTGTTCAAACGAAAGCCGAAGGCACTGGTGTGTCGTCCCTCCAGAGCGGCAAATTTGCGGAAAGTGCAGTTTTGGACGTTAATGGGACCGTCGTAGATCTGCATGCCGCGGATAGGAAAATCCCTGCAGGACGGAAAACACTCGCATCAAGATCACCACCAAAGCCATCGAAACCTCCAGCCCATCCTGCTGTGAAGGAGGCTTACAGTCCTTTGGGGAGAGTCCTGCCACGGTGGTCCAATCCGCTCGGCCCCCAGTTTAAACTGCTGGGTAGGTGCATCCCCCTGTTCTCACTCTCACCCACAAAAAGGGAATTCCTCACTTCCTGCTTAGAGCCATCATCATCAGGGAAGGTTCCCCCACTACACACAGAATGGACATCATAAAGACACACGCAGAGACAGGCTGAACACATGACGGCACCGAGTGAGGACAGCAGCACTTTATCCTGGCATGACAAAGCGCTGTGATCTGTAGAAACGTCGTGGTTGTGTTATCTGCCGTGTCATGCTCTGCTATGATTCTGTCCTGTCGTTGTAAATGATGTTGTGCTGTGGAGCTCGGTGGTGCGTGTTGTCGTGCCCATTGGCTCTACAGCTCTGAATCTATCTAAAGCTTTTCTATGCCAACCACATATGGAATTTACCACAGCCCTGGCATGCCAGCCTCAAACACAATTAACAAATATAAAGGGGCCCATTTTATTAGCAGTGATGGCTTAATGAGCAACGAGCAGCAGATGTACCTGGCTAGAGTGAGACCGATTCCGTTATCAGCAAACCTGAGAAGACATCAACACATTCATTAAACCAAGCAATTAAATTATAATAATCATAACAAACACCACCACAACACAGGCTCTGAGACTTACTGACAGTCATCGAGCCAAATGTCTCCTCCTCTGAGCCACGCCCCATGGTCCTGATTCTTATAGGCCACAAAATGGTGAATGAAGGCAGGCACTCTGGGTTTAAAGGGATCAGCATCCCGATGAGGGCTGTACCTGCAGCATCAGTCAGAGAAATCAGCTTTTAAAAAGACATCAGTAACATTCCACTGCTGTCTGCTGCTGCAGACTGGAACCGAGCAACGTGTTCCTGGTGCGAGGGTGGAGGGTGTGGCTCACCTGGCCCCTATGAGTGAGAGGAAGGGTCTCTTGTCTTTGGCATTGGCCTCCGTGGTTTTTACTCCATTGTCGAGGATCAGTCCTGCCTGAGGAGCAACCACGAAACACAAATCAACCATCAAAACAAACTTCATTCTAAATATAATCTCTGTGTGTGTGTGTGGGGGGGGGGGGGGGGGGGCATTCACCCTGTAATTAGAGTGAGCTCTGTTGTTAATGAACTGTCCCATCGGTGTGTGCTCCGTTTTGCCAGGCGAGTACATTCCCTTAGACGGACCAGTCGGGACGTGGTGGAAAATGAACCAGAATCCTGTCTCCTGGTGAAGTTCATGCACACACACACACACACACACACACACACACCTCATATTTGTAGCCAAACACAGTGATGAATCACATGGTTCTGTAAGTTCACTCACCTCTGAACCTGCAGCTGAACAATCAATCAGATTATTATTTGGGTTTGCAATCCAGAAGGTGGATGTAGCACTGTAACAGAGAAAAGACATCACACACACACACACACACACACACCGAACTGCACGATCAGAACACACCCTGAGCAGATCATCAGTCCTACAGGCATATTAACATCACAGTTCTAATTAAACTGAACAGAAATATAAACAGTGTGTGTATGTGTGTGTGTGTGTGTGTGTGTGTGTGTGTGTGTGTGTGTGTGTGTGTTCTGACCTGCAGTCCTGGCGAGGTCTGGCGATGTACCCTGGGTATGCACCATCAGTGATATCTCTGCACATCCTGCTGTCTCGGTCAGATGGCAGCAGAGTTCCAGCCTTTATCAGGAGGCCGAGGCAGTGATGAAATGTATTTCTCTCCTCTGGACCGTCCTCGGTGAAGAAACAATGACCCAGAGCATCGTAGCCAACGACGTCTCGTACCTTCAGCACAGAAAAATGATGAAAATGTCGTTTGTAAAAGTGAAGGACCTTTTAGAACCATGTGCTATGTAGAGTGTCATTAATACAATTCTATAAAAATCCAATGAAAACTTGTTTGGTGTGATTACAGACTGAATGTCACTCAGATTACATTTAAACTAAATACATTTTGAAAAGATATCACACGTTCTGATTTTGCTGTGACTTGACTCATCTCTCAGACGGTCAGGAGCCACTTTAAGGTTTCATATTAATTTGGTGTTAAGTGCGATGCCCATGGTGTTAGACATACGGACAGGTTTCAGAGACTGAAGGTAAAATAGAGAGGGAACTAAATGTTTCTTCATCTCGAACCTAATAAAGACACCGACATCAGCCTGGACTTGCTCACACACACACGCGTGCACACACACACACACACACACACACTGTAGTGTGCTAGACCTGTAGTTCGAGAGCATGCAGAAGCGGGACTCACCAGCAGGCCGTTGGATCCATGAACAGTGACGCAGCGAGAGAAGCTGTGATGGATGGACAGGTCCTTTACATAGGTGGGCGGGTTGTAGCCTCCTAATTCATCCACATCTCCATTCATGTGGAAGTGCACAGGGTAGTGACCCATGGACTGTTGCCCCATGTGCATAAACTCCACCCCCTGCACATGCACGGCTTTAAATCCCCGTTCCACCTGAAAGAAAGTTAATCAAATAACCTTTTTTAAAGGTTACTAAAATGTGAACGAATCTAGGTTTAGGGTTGGGATGATCAGCCACCCTCCATCCCCACCACCGTATGATGCTCACTGCCGGAACAGATCAGACCGTCAATGGTGCTGCTGTGGTTCTGAAGTTTAAAGCTTTAAGATTTGAATCAGTAACAGTGGAACCTCAGAGTTAAAGATATAAATCCATTAACCGAAAGGTCCATCTTAAAACTAACAACTCTGTAACTGAGAAAGTTCACCAGAACAGCAGGAGGAGCCAAAAACCAGACACCGAGCAAACAGAGTAGTCCTCCAGCACACGCTCCAGTCTGCTCACCTTCACATGATCCACCACCCGAAAGAAAGACAATTTAATACTGATGTCCCATCATCGCACTTTAAAACACTTCTGCCGCTACATACAATTACAAAACCCATGTCCCTCCGAACAGTGTACACCCAAAATATATGAACGCAGTTATTACCCCAGCATGTGGATCGAACTGCACCGGGGCATTTGAGAGGCGAATCGTTCTGTACGTGAGCATCTGAGTGTGTTCATCAGCCTGAAAGGTGAAAGTGTGTGAGGCATAATGTGGTGCTGTTTCACTGCTGTACCTTCAGGTGACCCCCAAAAGTGTCAAAGTTGAAGAACTTGCAGGGTTCTGAGGCGTAGCAGGACGGCTCCATCTCCCCTCGGATCAGGATGTTGCGAGTCAGAAGTCCCACCTCTGCCCGCATGTCTACCCCATCCACCACCTCCCCCAAATGTAGGAACGCTGGTTTACCTGCACACACACACAGAGCGTTACATTGCATCACTGTGTGTGAGGGCAATGAGCTACACCTGAGAGATTCCTGATGCATCTGAATTCCACTCTCATCACGTTTCAACATGTAGATTTATTTACATCTCATTTGTACTTTTTATTTCTGCTGTAGTGAATGTGAATGTGTGAAGCTGGTGTTTGTAAAATAATTGAAACGTTGACAGAGTCAGGAATTCAGATATCTTCAGACGAGAATAATGATTTAAGAATTGTTCAGGAATTTAGTGATGCCTTCAGGTTGTTCTACTCAACCAGATAAGACGCTCTGGATTTGAATTTTGTGAAAAATAAAATGTGTTTCGAGTTAAAAGGAGCATTATAGAGTTTTTTTGTATCGTTATGAAGTTGGATCAGAAAAATGGTTTTAATGGAATAGGGAGAGAGAGAACGGGACAGGCCCCAGAAACACAGAGCAGGATGACCGATGAAGGAGGCGCTCTAAAGGTCAGGCATCGTTTCCATTAACTCTGAGTCCCAAAGAGCACCGACGGAGGCTGCAGGTGGAAAAGAGGCAAATCTGAAAGCATCACCTCCCCCACAGCTTCTCTGAAAGCTTCTCCACCCAAAAGCCTGCGCTCATGTGAACCCACAGCAGACAAACAATCTGAAGTCCTTAGAGCCTTTGGCTGCTGCTAATCAGATTATTCACTAACGATCCGAACGAAACCCCTCCACTCCACAGTGCCGGTGATCCCGCCCACCGCTCAGCTCAGGTTCATCTTTTTTGGCCGAACCTGACGTCGTTTTCCTCGGATATGATTTTCAAGGCGAGCTCTGATGCACCTCGAGGGGAGGTTTAAGTGATTACGGCTCATAAAAGATAAAACTGGGTTAGAGTTTTAAACTAAAAAGCATCTCGAAGATCAGAGGATGGAAATGTCAGGGACAGAACTGCTGCCAGACCGAAGCCTTCACATCAAAGGACAGAGACATCAGATGATTTAACGAGGCCATGGATCCTCATGTGTTCCGCTAATCGTGATGATGTCTCGGCCGCTGGGCAGACTCACCCAGGACAGGGCGCCAACCCATCACAGAGCACACACACTACATAGAGGCAATTTATCTTGAACCCATGTTTCTGAACTATGAGTGGAAACTGGAGAAAAGCCACACAGACATGAGGAGAACATACAAACTCTCCAGCATAGAGAAGCGGCCGCGCTAACCCCTACACCACAGTGTAATTCTGATAACTGATAGCTTTGAACAGCTCAGGAACAAGAACAAGAGGTTCTGCCCCTGAATGGGTTCATCAGCAGCTTTGAGTCCCAGTCCATCTTTAAGCATGACCGAAACACCTGAAAGGTCCTGAGATTCTGAGATCAGACAACGTGTGAAGATGCTTCAGCAAAGACAGGTGAAGTGAGGAGTGTTTTCAACCTGAACCCTTCAGGCCAGAGCAATTATCCTCATGTTATTCCAACCGAGCGCCGCGGCGACACCCCGTCTCCGGGAGATGACAGCAGGCGCGTGTTTATTTTCAGTGGTTCTAAAATCTGAAGAATGCTAATCTGCCCTGAGGGGAAAGTCAAAAAGCAGAGTGGTTGTTGGCAGTGTGAGGAAAGTATGCAGCTTCACCGTGAGATGATGGAAACAGAAATCAGAGGCTCACAGAGATCCACACGCATTCAAAGAACACATGGAGCTCCAAGATAACGTCTTCTGTCCGACAGCCAAGACTGAAAATCCACGAGTGAATAAATTCCGATCTGCTCCTGTGCTGCGTTACAAAAACATATGAACTCATACCAACAGGACAGCAGACAAACAGAGACACGTCTCATTTAACTGAAAAACTGATTTCTAATGTGACTCCACCTTCAGTTCTACAGAATCAGTACATCAGATGATCAGAACATGAAGGTCCAGTCCCCTCCAACATCCACATGCTCATCCTGATCAATGGACCGGTCAGCACTCTCATTATCTGATGCTTACCACTCCCTCAATACTCCCTCATTACGCCCCGCTGGATGTTTTATTAACTTCCTCTCACTGTCAACACAAAGCTGAACAAATCCATACCATTATCACATCTCCTCAGAGACTGATGTAAGAACATAAGACTAAAAGTATCCAAGCAGGTCCCCATTAAGACAAGGCACCAAACCAAACGATAAACACAGTCAGCGAGCTGGATTCAGTGGCACTCGATCTGACCGATCTGTTATAAACCATGAGCTGTGCCTTTACATGGCTTTATTTTAGAAAACAGTAAATGCAGTCAGGTGGAGTCCTTTAATTCCAATGCCCTGCATTCTGAAACTGCCTTCTCATTCTGTTCTTATCTTACGACCCATACAAAACGTTTCACTGGCATTTCCTCCCACCTGTAAAGAGCCAAAGAGAATCCATACTAAAAGTTTAAGGATAACCGTCCCCCTGTTCACCACAGAGTGGGTTTTGTGGAGGATAAGGTCCTGGGTCAGAGACATGCTGAATGCTGTTTGGCCCTGATTGTCTTTGGCAAACTGTGGACCACCAGCATGCTGCGCTATCCAATTCCTGTAAAAGTCAGTTAGGGACACAAAAACATGTCCAGACTTCCAATACCGGGGAAAAGAAATCAGAGCGTGATCCAAGAGTTCATCTACGGGCTAAAGCTTTCAAAACACCAAGAAAATAAAAGGAAAGACTTTCTGAAAATGAAACGTAGTGGATTATTTTTTTTAAAGTGATCATGGCTTCTGAACCTAAAATCCTTTCATGGTATTCCATTCAATAGTTTAATAGTATTTGTGTCTTCACATGAATAAGACTAGTTCCTGTAACCCGGTCAGACCAGACGGAGAACCTTTAAAAGGGTTTAAAACTAAATGAAGAAGAAATTAAGTTTAATTTCAGTTAAGAGAGAAATCACTTCCTCTCATTCTTTCCTCTTCAGCACCAGAAAAAAAAAAAAAAAAAAAAAAAAAACGGGTGTTGAGTCTGACCTGCCACTTTGACTTGGTGCTGGCTGCAGGTGACACAGGGAAGAACACGGAACTCTTCAGCCTGGTACATGGAGTAATCGGTGCTGGAGACGACCACCTGATCCCCAGGTTTCCACCCAAGAGCTCCATCCACCAGCTCCAGCATGCTGGAGTTAGAAAGCACGTCTATGGAAACAGAGGCCTGTGGATGCACTGCACACACACACACACACACACACACACACACACTATAAATATGCACCTGTTTTGTTAATGGATGTTGTCCTGTCCACGGCCCTGAGTGGATTTGATGAACAGGATGAGCCGCAGCAACACCATCACGCTCAGATAAAGAACTGATGATCCATCCGAGCTGATCTCAGACCTGTCCTTACTCTGCTGATCATCAATCAAATCCTTGCAGGACTGAATGGCAGCAGAATGAAAGGCAATCTTCAGTGTCATTTCTGCAGCTGAAGCAAAATAAAGAGCGTGAGGGCAGTGGGCAGGACGTGGCAGCGTGATGTATAGTGTTGAACTCTCCATATGCCGTCTCTTGAGAAATGTTCTTCTGGATAATTACTGCCCTTTTTCCTCCGACCTGCACATTATTCAGTCTGACTGACATGATTGTCTCCGTCCTGCTGTCCGGTTCTTTCTCCAACATCCCATGTGGTATTGTTCCTACACCGTGTGGTCAATTACCCACGTTCGGTCACTCCACAGCTCGGGTTGGACCCTGCAGAGCCATTGAGAGCCTGAACAGTATTACTTTATCAGCAGCAGCATGATCTGCTCTCATAAACAGGGTCTTTAAGCTGAAGCACTGATTCAGGAACAGCGTCTCAAAGGTGCAGAAGACCTTTACTAAGAGCCCACAACGTCTGATACCATGCCGTGCTTTGATCCATGATGTTTGAACATTAAATCCTACATTCACCCCCCTCCCTCCTCCCCCCCCCCCCAAATGAAACATCCTGTTCTCAAAACACAGTGTCCAATGTATATTCTACTTTCTTCTTAATTTGCACCGCTTCATGGTGGAACCTGAAGCCTTCAGGAATCGAGTGTGATATTTATTATGATCATGCGTTTCAAACGTACCGAGTTTACCACAAAGAAAGCGTACGCGGTAGTTGTGACAGATTCCTCCTGGCTGATCTTTGTTCAGACAAACAAAGCCATAGGTTCTGTCAAATTTGGAGAACACTTGTCCCGTCATGTTTGCAGGGATGCCATCAACAGTTTCAACCTGAGAAGAGAGAACAAGTTATCCAGAGGGTTGAGACTTCTTTTCTTTTTCAGAAGATTAAACAGATGTCTGAGTGTTGAACAGAGGATTCTGAACACTGACCCCGGTTCCACATCTAAACACTGTGATATGAAATAAAGAACGTGATGTAAAGACTAACCCAAGTCCTAAAACAAATTCACTAATGTTCACGTAATTAGCAAACGACCTGCGCTTTCTCCTCAACATTTTGATTGGTTGAGGTTTTTATTGCTGGAATGAACACGTCACAAGTTTTAGATGAACCAGTTTCACCAACACGCTCATGGACATCCATAAAAACCCCTCACTCAGGAATCAGGTGTGTTTGAGAAACTCTACCTCAATCTCCATCGGGCTGCTGCACAGGCGCTCAGGAAACGTCTTCTGAAGGTCGGAATGCTTCTCCCAATCCCCCGAGCCTCGCTCATCATCACGATCGAACCACTCGGTCCACTCAGCCTCTGTACGTCACAAACACACGAGACGAGACACAGCAGGTGTGAGATCCTGTGTGGATCATGACCTCTGGACATTAAACCCAAAACAAATCCAGCTTCAGGACATGTCCCACATTAGATCATCAACACCTGAACGTGATGAAGCAGATCCCACATTACAAATCTGCTTCACTATCTAACACTTTGGAACAAATGGCTCATGGAGGAAACACCTGGAATTCTTCTTCTTATAGAACCTTTACTTTATGGTCTACTTTTAAATGCATGAGGTGTGTCAGTGTGAACGGCACCTTCAGGAACAGAAACTAATCCACACTGCACTCCTATTTCTGACAGTGGGGTACAATCACAGAAACATACACCACCATTGTGACCGTTTACCCTGCACCCACTGACTGACAGTGGAGATGGTGAAGCACTCTCCATAGGCAGAGACAAATGAATAGGTACTTCTGGCCTCTGACGATGCCTTGGTTCCTGTATTTCACAAACACACAGAAGCAGCAATCAGATTAAGCTGACCTTCCAAGTCTCCGTTTACTGACGAGAAACTCATGGCATCACCTTGATAAATGGCATGATTCTCCACCACTGAGGACAAGTCCCCCTTCACTGTAATAAAACTCCACGGATGCCTGAAGACACGGAAAGATGAGAAGGAGAGATCAATGGACGGGAAAATACTGCTGATAAGGTGAAGGACACCGGCGACAAAGAAAGATCTAGTGGGTAGATGTTCATGAGGACGTACTGAGCAGGTCTGAAAAGAGTGTGTCTTAAATATCTGCAGTGAGGGAGGTGTTGTGGAAGGGACAGGGTCGGTTATCAGTTTGAGCCTTTAAAACTCATCTGAGCTGCTGAGTCCAGTCACATGGTTGCTTTTCCTAACTCAGGCGTGGGTTTGTGGAAGAGGACCGTGCTGCCCCCCGGCTGCTGCACCTGATTAGTTTAACCGGAGGATTCAGCTTTAAATAAAGAACACAAATTCTGAAGCTGAACCAAATTTAAAGCTCACTGTGAATTTAACGCCAAAAGATTTTGCTGATTTTTTATTTAAAAATAAATTAATAAAAAAAAATAAAAAAAAGACTGCACTAAACCCAACCCTGAAACATGTGAACTTTAACATCTATGTTTGACTTAAACATTAAATGCAGTAAATTGCTCTATTTAATTGATAAGCTCAAACTTCAATCAATTATAATGAGGGAGTTTTCAACATTCAGAATTACGTGCAGGCCCAAGATGCGATCCAATGGCGGTCTGAGGGCAGGCGCTTTCCCCAAGGTACAGCCTTTATCTTTAGGGAGCATAAAACGCTGCCTAAACGATTCCAGCCTCCAAAGAACCGATAGATAAGAAAAAAATCCCTTCCTTTCTCCCAGAGAAAAACCACGACAAACCCATCAACATGTAAATGACTTTCTGAAACGAGCGCACAGCAAGAAGCCAATATCTTTTTTTCTTACTGCTATGTCAATGCATAATAAAATGTGCCCTGCCAGCCACAGCTCACCGATGCCATGTCTGAACCCGAGGACCTGAGGACCTGCATTCCTCATCCTTCAGCTGTGAATTTAATAAACTCTAAACTGACTGCAGGAACTGACCGCTGTTCAGGGGGTTCAGTGTTTTTTTGGGTAAAGAGTCACAGAGGTGAGACTCACGCATCTGTCATTAAGCCTCTCCCGTCACTGCCACATATTTAAAAGAAAAGTGGAACGCAGTCTCAGGACTGAATTTGATTTATTATAGTGATTAGTTAATGCTAAATGTGTTCATTAACCAGCATCTCAAACAAGTATGATTAGTGAATTTAAATTCCAAACCATTAGTCTAATCCTAAAAAAGTATTTTAAATGTTTTATTATTATGTAGTTAGATTTATAAATTGACAGGAATTTGATTTCCATTCATGTGATTGTAAAAACAATAATTAATAACATTTAATTCTATTCTCTGCTTTGTTTTCACCTTGTGTCCATACGCAACAAAAAGAATAAACTGCATGATCAACAGCACAGAGTTTTTTCTTGCCACTGCCGTATAAATAAATGAACTGAACTGTGTTATTTGTAAATGAAAGAATTAATGTCCTCCGGATCAGACCCCTATAGTCCCACCTGAAGCCGAGCCGGTGGATTTGACGGCTGCCTAACTTTGAAAGGGTCTTTTTGGCTGAATCTTCCAGGTTGTTGGAGCCCTCATCGTTTACCACTAGGGACAGAATCTGCCCGTCCTCCACCTCCTGCAGGTACCGGGCCAGTCGTCTGCTCTCGTCCTTACTGCGGTACGTGTCAAACCTGGAATTACATGCAAGTAGGTCAGAGATGATCCTGCATCTGGCCACAGAAGCTTCTGGAAGCTGAACAAGTATTTCAGGCGAGTCGGAGCACGGACTGTTTTGACATTATGAACAGCGACTGCTTCTGTAATCACCTGAATGAAAAGAACAACAAAGACACAAAAATAAGAATTACATTTAGACACTTTAATCCAAAGCGACTTATATCCCAACTGGATGTTTGGGGTCAGAACACGGGTCAAGATACTACACCCCATAAAGTAGAACTCAGCTTCTGAGTTTAAAACATTATTGGAAGACCATTAGCAGACTGACCTATCAGAGTGCAGCACCTCTCCTGTCTCAGGGTGAACGACATGGACGATGATGCCCCTGTTACCCCAACTTCTCTCAAAAAGGTAGCTGTTCTTGTTGTCCTCTCCTGGCTGCAGAGTTTTGTTCAGGAATGTCCAGGACAGTTTCTTCCTGCCATGAATCTCCAGGGTTCCTCCTGTTCCTACTCCAATATACTTTCTCCCAAAATAAGAGTGTGCATCGTCGCTGTCATCGAACCTGCAACCCATAAAAACCTTCAGTGAAGAGCTACCTTCAGACTCGACAGCATCCCTCTTTAAACTTAAACCTTAAAGAAGGATTCCAGTTCGTATGAACTTGTGTATGATTAAGTCCTCCAGATGTCCATGAAGACAACAGCTGGTTACAAAGAATTCTCAGTATAAGACCGGTCCTGCAGATGTCCATGAAGACAGCAGCTAAGACCGAACACAAACCAGGCTGCTAATTAAGGACTGAACAGGTGCATGGTTCTCACAGAGAGAACTGAAGAACGTTAGGAGAACAGGGAGCAGTTTTGCAATGACATTTTAAATAATGAAGCTTGTTTAGGCTTCAGGTAATAAATATTGTTCCAGTGTTGAGATAAAGAGTCAGTCCTTGGTCACCTGCCATACAGTGAGATGGTGAGGTTTCCCTTATAAGGGCACTCGGGACTGCCGATGTGCAGCTGGCTGTTATTCCCAACGAGGATGTGTTTGGTACGCAGGACGATGGGCTGCTCGCTGTCAGCGATCACAAGCTTCCCTACAACAGAACACAATGCACTCAAGCAACGGTCATCCACACATCCTCATTCATCAGACGGACAGCTACTTCAACTTTAATTATTAGAGAGATTTTTTAAAAATAGTTCATCATTTTAAAGCAACTTGGATTTTAAAGAAGAAACCTTGTGAGGACCGAGGTTCAGTGGGTTTATTTCTAAAAGCTAATAGTAAACCAGCTCCTTGTGGGTGGAGCTTAGGTCCATCGTCAGGGTGTGTGTTGCGTGTGTTTCTGAATCAAAGCTTGTTTTTTATTGTAGTGTGTTTGGAAGTGTAAATGGGACGCTCGAGGTTGTGCATAATTGTGAATAAATCACGGCGTGAACTGTACTCCACTACACGTCACGACTAACAACGTTCTTGACATTGATGATCATCCAAAAAGTATTTATTAAAGTGTTGATGTAATGAAAAGACTAGATTCTTAAATAATGACCTGAAGTTTAACACAGACGAGTTCCACTCTAATAACTCGTGTTACATCCCCGAACTCAAACCTCAAATCTAGGACCCATGATGAGTGGGTTAATTAGCTGGCTCTCGTGTGTTTAATGTGGTGCTGTACCTCCATCAAGGATCTCGATGGAATGAACTGTAGCTGAAGAGCTGAGCAGATAGTTGTTGCCGTAACCGATGGTAACGCGCCGAGTCTCGCTGAAGCCGGGATTCCAGGGCTGAAGGTCCAGCATGTGTTCTGGACAAACTAAACACACACACACACACACACACACACACACACACACAGGTAGGTGATTGTTATCAGCCAGCATGAAGTCAACTGAATCCAGATTGCAGGTGAAATGAAGATCAGGTTTAAGAAACGAGGATTCAGCTTTAATGACAGAGATAGACAGACAGACATGTCTAACCCACACCTCACACACAGGAACATTCAATCACCTTTAAATTAAACCAGTGATTTAAACCTGATCAACACTATGGAACAGAAAGAACCCAAGCTGTACCTCACACACATTCACACACACCCTCAGCTCAGCTCACACTCATGAGGGATAATATTTCAGGACTGAAACTCCCATATGCACATGGGGCAATTTAGAGGAACAAGTTCACCTTTACATTTAGTCATTTAGCAGATGCTTTTATCCAAAGCGACTTACAAATGAGAACACCATAAGTCAGAAGTTATGGAGAAAACCAACTATACTGTAAATTCATCAAACCTGATTGTTATTCGAAGCTGCGCCCCCCCCCCTTTTTTTTTATTATTATTATTATTTTTTTTTTTTTATAACAGGTATTTGGTAAATAGATGCGTCTTAAGTAGTTTCTTAAAACTGTTTAGAGATTCTGCCTTACGGACAGAGTTGGGAAGATCGTTCCACCATGTTGCAGTGGTGAACGCCACAGAATGAGAATTAGCTCCTCGGTGAGGTGGAATCGCCAGGCGGCGATCCTCACTGGAGCGAAGTGAACGAGTCGGAGTGTATTTTGAAAAGATAGAGTGAAGGTAGGAGGGGGAAGATCCAGAAATGGTTCTGTAGTCCAGAGTCAGTGACTTGTACTGAATGCGAGCAGCTACAGGAAGCCAATGGAGGGAAGTAAGTAATGGAGTGACGTGAGTTCGCTTGGGCTGGTTAAACACGAGTCGGGCTGCAGAGTTTTGAATTAGTTGAAGAGGTCTGATGGTGGAAGTTGGGATACCGGCAAGAAGTGCATTACAATAATCAAGCCGGGATAAGACTAGGGCTTGAACAAGCAGTTGGGTAGCATGTTCAGTCAGAAAGGGTCTGATCTTCCTTATGTTATAAAGAAGGAATCTACAAGAACGGGCGGTTTTGATCACATGATCAGAGAGTTTAAGGTGGGAGTCTATAGTGAACCCAAGGTTCCGGACCGAGTCAGTTGGGGAGATTGAGGAGCCATCAATTTGGAAGGTCAGGTTGTGATGGATTGAGGGTTTAGCAGGGATAATGAGAAGCTCTGTTTTCTCTAAGTTTAATTTGAGATGACGGGCCTTCATCCAGACAGATATGTCGGAGAGGCATGCAGATACCCGATTTGAGATGGTGGTGTCATCAGGGGCAAAAGACAGATGAAGTTGAGTGTCATCAGCATAGCAGCGGTAAGAGAAACCATGCGCCTGGATGACTGTGCTCAGTGATGTCATGTAAATTGAGAAGAGGAGAGGACCAAGTACAGAGCCCTGAGGCACACCCGTGCGTACTTGGTGAGAGTAAGAGATCTCCCTATTCCAAGTTCATCTTGAAACTAATGTTTTAAACTGTGAGAGGAAACCGGAGGAAACCCATGTGAACACGAGAAGAACATGGAAACTCCACCCAGATCGGGATTCGAACCGGGATCCCCAGTGCTGAGAGGAGAACAATTTCAAACATCGAGTCTGCCCTGAACTACTGAAGCAGAAACATGACAGGAAGTCGAGCAGCAGACTGCAGGGACAGGCCCACGATGGAGGAGGGTGGAGGATGATTACAAAGTGAATCCTAAATTCCACTGAAGGAACGAAAACGAAGCAGATCTGTTACATCAGCTTCAGGATTTACCCAAAACCAGATCAACTGTACAAAATGACCTCAAACGAACCCTGAGGATCACAGACACGGTCAACACCCCAACCACTCACCACTGACCCCTGTGGATTCTTCATCCTGAGGACTGTACAGATTTAAGAACATTAAGAGAAAATATTTACCTGCCTGCAGAACAGGAAGAAGAACTCCAAGAAGAACAAAGCCGATCTTCATTTTGAGCGTCTGAGTGTCAGAGGTGGACATGGACTCAGGACACCTGCAATAAATCAATTCAGATCGCACCCGGTCACAGAGCTACTCCTCCCACCACCTCCTCCATTCTCTCAGGGGACCAAAATGTTTTTACTTTTAAAAAGCTGTTTCATCAGTGTTCTCTTTACCTCCATTTATATTAAGAGATCCTATTTTTAAAACCATGTTCAATATAAAAGGGGAAGAGTAAAAACAATCAAATATAAAAACATAACGGATGACCGAGTCAGTGCAGGACACCCTCAGTGAGAACCTAATCATTATTCTAATTTCATTTTTCGAGGTCTGTTCCTTTCTCAGTTTTGTTAATTTTTTTATTTATATTTCTGTTTTAGTTTTTTTTTACACCATCGTTTTGGGATTAAACTCCCAGCGACGGAGTTTTAAATAGTTTTTATGTTTTAACTAAATGTGCTTCACCAAGTGAATGATAAAGTTTAGAAGTGTAGAAGACACTAGGGGAACCCTAGGGTTAAAGTGTAGAAGACACGCAACAAACACCCCTCCACCTCCACACACTGCTCCCACAAACTCCCAGCATGCAACAGAGAGAGAGAGAGAGAGAGAGAGAGAGAGAGAGCGAGCGAGCGAGAGGTAAAAGCTTTCTGCAGAGTTAATGTGAGTACAGAAAGTGTTGGTGCTTTATGAGCTCAGGTGGAGTTCAGGTGAGCTCATCATGTGACCGTGCAGGTGAAAGCTTTTCCGGAGCGCGTCGCCGTGTCGGGACTTTTTACAGAAGCGCTCTGTTCTGAAGTGTTTCAGTGCTGAAGTCCAAGCAGCTGAAAGCAAATAGTATTTGATGAAAATCAGTCAGTGCAGCAGCATTTCAGAGCTTTGGAATGTTCTCAGAAGATCGGAGGTGAATGATAAGCTTAAACTGGATTACAGAAGAACATTAAAGGGATTAAAGAATTTAAAGACTAAAAATAGAGCAGTTATTTAACTTTTGTTCTTATATGAAAGTTAAAGAACTCAGACTCAGCTACTGAAGCATCACACAGTTCATTCAAACCACAGGTTCCTCCACCTACATCTCAGATCTGAACTCCACTTCTTCCTACAGCTGAGAGAAGAGGGATCCCGTCACCGTCGGGTGGACCTGGTCAGAGGGGTGCTGAAGGTTCAGTCTCAAGCACGTCCACGTCCAACCTGCAGGACAGAAACCAGAATGAAGATTCCAGAACATGAAGTAACACACTAATCCATCAACTTCAACACGGATCTGAAGTTTCCTCTGATCAGCAGCTTCCTCAGTCACGTACACGATTGCAAAACCACAAGACTTCAAAATCAGACCTCTCCACGTTCTCCCAGTCCACTGATCAGATCGCAGAGATCAGATCGCAGAGCATAACGAACCTCTGACTTTACTGATGATCAATAGCACCTCTGAGTTTCATCACCTCCTGTAAAGCTCATTTCTACTTGTTTACTGCTTTAGAAAAGTCTGATCGGATCAGAATGAGATCGGAATAAAGTCTCAGGTTTAAATACAAGATTTGAGTCAAAAATATTTAAAAAATAAATAATAGTTCCTCATTTTGTGCATCTTTTCATTTTGTGTTCCTCATTTTGTACAATAATTATCGTCTCTTAAAGCAATATTAATCCCGGAAACCAAACCCCAGATTAGAACGATAATAATGGACCATCTGATCTGAGACGGAGGCTTCGCTACAGAACCTGGGTTCATGTGAAATGAGCTGCAGATGGTTCCTGATATTCAGTGAAGTCTCTCTCACTGGAATCACCACCTCTCATCGATTCAAACCGTTAGAGACACACGTCCTGAAAGACGTGTCCGATCTGTGTGAGAACTGGGTCGACCTGGGGGTCACTCTCCGTCAGAGTTCAGTCACCTCATGAGAAGCAGGAGGACTCAGATAAAAACCCAGCTCATAAGACCCCCCCCCTCCATCTGATAGGGCAGTTCCTGCCTCATGAACCCCAAAGGAACATGAACTCTTAAAGCTGATGATTCAATGAAAGAGAGACCAGCAGCAGTTTGGTCTCTTAACTCCATCAGGACGTTTTATTAATAATACAGTAACGAGTTCCACTGTTTAATGTTCCTCAACTGTAAAAAGGAACCCCCTGCAGGGTTCGGACACGGCGCCCAGCTCACCGGATGTGGATCAGATACCGGAGGGAAGGAATGAACGGTCTGGAGAGCTTCCAGAGCCGGCGTGTGAGGAAACCTGCACGTTCAAACAGAATGAGGTAGAGGGCTGGTGGAGCAGATTATACCTCACTGCCCCGACACCGGGAGGGTGTGGAGGAAAACCAGAAGCCTCTGGAATGTTCCATATGTCACAACAAGACAAAAGCTGGAGTGAGGAAAACTGCTGATGGTGGAGCTCCACTCCCAGCTGATTCCACATGACCCTCTGGCAGCAGCAGCTCTGGAGAGGTGGGTTCCTGTCAGAGCTTCACCTCCCGCGCTATCGCTTCAGAGCTTCATCCCAAACATCTGACAGCAGGGTGGGAACGCTTTCCTCCCAATTCTAAAAGGAGCTTGAAATAAAGCCAGTCTTCAGCTCAGAGACATCACCACGGTTCAAAACCCATAGCTGAACAGAACAACCATATGGAAGATCTTGGTTTCAACAATTATGTTAGCATCTATTTTGGACTGACCGCTGACCTGAGTTCTGACTGAAGCAGAGGTCATCTCTGTTTCTCAGGCCGTGGGTTTAAACCTCAGAGCTGAACCTGCTCATGTTTACAGATCAAACGCAGACGTTCTCTGAGCTGCAAAGCCTGAAGATCGTTACAGGAATTAAACTGTGACCCCACAGTTTTAAAGAGCTTCATGCACATAGACCTGGAACATGTTTAAGATTCCTCTCCAATCAGGAGTGAGGAGCAGCGTGGAGATCGTGATCTGATTCCAGAACATTCAAATAAAGTGCAGTGTGTTCAGTGGACTGATGAACAGAACACCACCAGCATGAGGTCCGTTTACAGTTTCTGAACGTTCTGACACACGAGTTCAGAGTTCAGGAGGAGAACTTTGCCAAGTAAATACTGAGCAGCACTTCTGCCAGACTAAATCATTTAGTTTCTTTATTTTAAATGAACTTTGGACAGAAACAGATATGAAGCAGAACCAGAGGATTAAGGACCAAGTCTATTTTAATGCTGAACTTTAAAACGGCGTCAGATTTTCAGGAACAACGAGTGAGTGAAACCGCAGGGTGTTCATCGTCCAACTCTCTCAACAAGTCAAACCAGCTTCATCAGTTCAGCTGACAAACTTTGAAAAGCAGAGCAAAGAGAATCCACCTTCACTTTAAGGGTCCAACAGACCGACAAAGAGCCTGAGGCATGAGCGACCACCTACAGCAACAGCAAACCCCAAAGACCTTAAAATTCCCTTTAACGCTGAAACGGGGTCGGTCCCACGGCTCCCGGCCGGCGACTCCCCGAACCTGCCGTCGACTCGATTCGACAGGACGACTGACCCCAAGAAAGAGCACGAGCTTCAGTCAGTAAATCCACCTTCACTGTAAAAAACAAATATATAAAAATAAAAAATAATAAAAAAACAAAATTTCTAAAGTAAACCTTCCTCTAACAGCAACGCTCCGCCCGTCCGCCACCGCCGCCGCAATACGTCGTGTGCATGAGGAAAGACTGACAGCAGATCCCAAGAGCTTTAAAATCTGGGCTCAACAGGCGCTGAGAGCAGTTTCTCTGAGGTGCAGCATACAAAGTCGTGATAATTATCAGCTCGTTAGTCGCTGGGCTGAAGGATCAGCAGGAACAGATCCTCACTCCGAGGGGAACAGCGGTCCGAGCTGAAAGAGCAGAATACATTTCTTTCACAACGCCGCTCTTTGACTACAGCAGAAGATCAGGACCGCATTCTGAACGTCGTCACAATCAGGGACTAACGAACGGCTGCAATTAAAGACGAGCTCTCAGAACGAGCCATCACAGGAACGGCCTTCGTCCATCTGCCCTGAGAACGGTCCGGCACGAGGCTCAGACTGGACATCATCCTAACAGCTCCCGCCACCTTCAGCCCCCGCTTTAAAAACTGAATTTAAACGATGGAGACAGCTCTGAGAGACAGACTGGAGACGTGCAGGTCTGAGATCAGTCCAATCAGAACCACCCTGGCCTTTACCTTCAACATTTCTCCAACATTTGGGATCCAGCACGAGTCTGTGGTCTGGAGCAGCAGGGTCTCCAGATAAAATCCTCACACCCTCAGACCCTCACACCACGGTGAGGAAAACGCTGGAAATCACTGGCCAACGCATTTAGTCCTCAATCAGAATGCTTTCATGGTCTCGATCAGTTCCACATTACAGAACCTTAATTGTCCTTCATGTCCTCACAAAAGCCTGTGAATGGACAGAACGGAGCAGATGAATGTGTTCAGGTTTCTATTGTATGAGGATTATAAAGACTGCTGGAGATGCTGGTCAGAATTCTGTATGAATGTGATTAGAGGAGCCGAGGTGGTGGTGGTGCGAGACGTCCCACCTGAGGACAGAAACCTGCTTTAGTCCTTTAGAAGCTTCTGGTCCAACTCTTTCAGCCACAGACTTCACTGAAGAATTCAGTTTAAAGAATAAATCTTTCTGCTGCTGATCATCCTTAATTCATGGAGCATTCCTCTAACAGAACGCTCCGACCGCCGCCGGCTCCCGGGGCGAGGAGGGTTCACTTTATTTAACATTCATCTGAGAGCGAACACATGAAGACAAAAAAAGTGAGGTGAAGGTTGAAGTGAATTCTCTGAAGTCACCCGATTCAGAAAACAGTGAAGATTCAAGAGAAGAACAAAGAGGTTCCTTTAAAAACGTCACTCACATCGTTCACTCTGCTCAGGAGTGCAGATCTGCTTCTGGCTTTTCTGTGTCCCCCGTGTCCTCTGTATGTATTTAAGCCCCGCCTGTTTCTATTGTTGATGTTAGATCGTCTAAAGAACCATTCCTGTCTAACCTGTGTGTGTGTGTGTGTGTGTGTGTGTGTGTGAGATGTATGTAGCAGCATGGCAGTGATGACGGTGATGTTCTCTGTTGGTTGATGTTCTGTTGTTTTCTGTACGGAGAACACATCTTTATTTCATTTTGGACACGACATGGAGCTCAGAGGAGGATCTAATGTTGGCCTGAGTCCACCGGCACATTTACACTGTTACTGTTTGCCATTTTCATAAGACCGCTTACACACACACACACACACACACACACACACACACAGCAGCAGCAGGAAGTGACAGGCCCGCTCGTCCTCACGCTGCTGATTTGCATAGAGTATTCATCCTCTGATGCCAGTCGTCCTCAACAGGGGCATTTGTGTCCCCTTCAGAGTAAAGAACAAGCTGCAGCATGAAAGCTTAATGACTTATTTGTGCATCTGTCAGATCCGTTATTAACGAGGATGAGTGCAAATGTGGAATAAACACTGGTGTGAAAAAGACACAGAAGGACAAGTGAAGTTTTCAGCCTCATCTGTCTTCCATCTGTTTGTGTGACCATAAAGAATTCAGACGTTTCCCAAAACACGAGCTGCTGCGCCTCCAGTTCTGCCAAACGCCACGAACCCGAGTTCCTGAAGTTCCTAACGAGCTTTCATTCAATCAGATCCTCCATCACATCACCTGACATTACAGACACGGCCCACTCCATCACACTCACTGTAATCCTTACTGAACCTGCATGTCCTCACACCACCACACCCCTCCACCCCCACATTAATAGTTCAACACAGACCTTTTGGTCCAGCGTTCTGCCCCGAATCCTCCATTAACCTTCCATCAGGGCTGCTCCAGGTTCAGTGCTTCACTCTGATCCATGTTGGTTCTGCAGAGCTGGACACAGCACCCCCGATTCACATGATTCAATGACTGAACTTACAAACAGCACCCTCACCCTGCAGTCCCTGTGACGCATCATACAAACTCTAATTGCAGGGCTGTTTCTAAAGTGGTGCTGCACTGAGCTCCATGTTGGTTTGGTTTGCAGGAGGCTCGTTAATCTGCAGCTGAATAATGAGGCGTTCCAGCTCAGAGCAGGTGCTTCGCTCCATCACAGAACCAACAGGCTGCTGCTCCAGCACCAATTAACAGACGAGCAGTCTGAACCAGTGGAGTATATGTAATGGGGGGGGGGGGTTCTTCACACCATTTAAAAATGTTAGATAACATTCTGAAGCTCGGCCGTTAATCCTGTTCCTTCACTGATGGAGGTAAACAAACTGAAACCCGGCTCTCGTTCAGAAAACAAGTCGACACAAGCAGCACGATGGTGGAGCGTCGCGCCGCGCCTCAAACGAAACGTTACAGACACATTCCTGCCCCGCCGACCAACCCAACACACATCCACAGGATCTGATCAGAGTTCCACCTTCCTCTGAGGAACGGACCGACTCCATCACAAACAATGCGGGTTTGAACTCTGAAGATTCTCTGAAGAACCTGTGGAACTACATTTCAGACTGAGGTCTCTATTAAACTGTAAGATTTTGTAGAAGAGAAGTGAAGGATGCTCCTCAGACTCAGTAATGACCCTAATGGACTGTTTTATTATCAGTCTTTACATGAACATGATCTTCAGTAACGACGCGTCCTGGATTCATCCTCAGGTCCATCCTGATCACTCGTACAGTGAGGTCGCAGCACCGAGCTCCTTTACCCCGCCCCAGCGGACCCTCTTCAGATTCTGTGAGTCAATGTCATTGAGCTTTGACTCAAATATCCCACGATCCTCCATCTCTTCCTCTGGATGGGTTCCTGCAGACTTTAGACCCGGGTGATGTGCTCATTTAAACTAACAGCGGTCATCAACACCATCATCCTTATTACACTCATCAGTGAACAAGCCAAAGTAAAATCAAAAAAGCTCTTTAATCCATTAAAACACAACCACGTCCCCGAGCGACGCCCTCAGCGGGCGGATCGGGAGACGCTTCCACAGTGCAGTCTGAGTGTTCTGGACGAGGGCCGTGATTATAGTGGTTAGAACCACTCCAAACAAACAGCTCCACGTCATTCAGCTCGAGTCTAAAATACTGATCACCAGCATCAAATCCGTCAAACACTCAACCACAAACCCAAACACACGTTCATCACTCAGTCAGGAGCAGAACATCATTAATAAAGGTAATTAATAATTCTGCCTTTCAGTCGACTCAACTCTAACGAGGTCACAGACACGGCGGCGATGTGAGGAATGGCGTGCGGACCGGCCCTCGTTTCCAAACGCGTCCGCTCGCGTCGCCCTGCGGCACAATTAAGACATCACGGACGCTTGGCAAATCATCCCACATTGAGACACCATAAAGGACGCCGTGTGACCTCAGTCTGGTCGAGGGACATGAGGAAATATTATTCAGAGCTCCAGCTCATCAGTTCAGAAATATTCCTGCAATATGACGGAGCCTGCGCTAACCCCGAAAATATTCAACACCGCACAAACAGAATCACATTACCAAACATGACAAATACCATTAATACAACAGGAGAGGGGGGGGAGACACCGAGAGAGACAGAGAGAGAGAGAGAGAGAGAGAGAGAGAGAGACAGAGAGAGAGAGAGAGAGAGAGAGAGAGAGAGAGAGAGAGAGAGAGAATCACATTACCAAACATGACAAATACCATTAATACAACAGGAGAGGGGGGGAGACACAGAGAGAGACAGAGAGAGAGAGACAGAGAGAGAGAGAGAGAGAGAGAGACAGAGAGAGAGAGAGAGAGAGAGACCAAACATGAGAGAGAGAGAGAGAGAGAGAGGAGAGAAGAGACAGACATTACCAGAGAGAGATGTTGGGTTGTGCGGTTGTTTCGGGTTGTGCGGTTGTTTCGGGTTGTGTGGTTGTTTCGGGTTGTGCGGTTGTTTCGGGTTGTGTGGTTGTTGTGCGGTTGTTTCGGGTTGTGTGGTTGTTTCGTGTTGTGTGGTTGTTGTGTGGTTGTTGTGTGGTGGTTGTGCGGTTGTTTCGTGTTGTGTGGTTGTTTCGGGTTGTGTGGTTGTTGTGTGGTTGTTGTGTGGTGGTTGTGCGGTTGTTGTGTGGTTGTTGTGCGGTGGTTGTGCGGTTGTTTCGGGTTGTGCGGTTGTTTGGTTGTTGTG
Source organism: Corydoras sp. C115 (assembly GCA_019802505.1). NCBI lineage: Eukaryota > Metazoa > Chordata > Actinopteri > Siluriformes > Callichthyidae > Corydoras > Corydoras sp. C115. The sequence goes on along the minus strand of JAFMOC010000870.1, from coordinate 32,958 downwards.
CGGTTGTTTCGGGTTGTGTGGTTGTTGTGCGGTTGTTGTGGGTTGTGTGGTTGTTGTGGGGTTGTTTCGGGTTGTGTGGTTGTTGTGCGGTTGTTGTGGGGTTGTTGTGTGGTTGTTTCGGGTTGTGTGGTTGTTTCGGGTTGTGTGGTTGTTGTGCGGTTGTTTTGTGGTTGTTTCGGGTTGTGTGGTTGTTGTGCGGTTGTTGTGTGGTTGTTTCGGGTTGTGTGGTTGTTGTGGGGTTGTTGTGTGGTTGTTTCGGGTTGTGTGGTTGTTGTGGGGTTGTTGTGTGGTTGTTTCGGGTTGTGTGGTTGTTGTGTGGTTGTTTCGGGTTGTGTGGTTGTTGTGGGGTTGTTGTGTGGTTGTTTCGGGTTGTGTGGTTGTTGTGGGGTTGTTGTGTGGTTGTTTCGGGTTGTGTGGTTGTTTCGGGTTGTGTGGTTGTTGTGCGGTTGTTTCGGGTTGTGTGGTTGTTGTGCGGTTGTTTTGTGGTTGTTTTGTGGTTGTTTCGGGTTGTGTGGTTGTTGTGGGGTTGTTGTGTGGTTGTTTTGTGGTTGTTTCGGGTTGTGTGGTTGTTGTGCGGTTGTTTCGGGTTGTGTGGTTGTTGTGTGGTTGTTTTGTGGTTGTTTCGGGTTGTGTGGTTGTTTTGTGGTTGTTTCGGGTTGTGCGGTTGTTTTGTGGTTGTTTTGTGGTTGTTTCGGGTTGTGTGGTTGTTGTGTGGTTGTTGTGCGGTTGTTTCGGGTTGTGCGGTTGTTGTGTGGTTGTTTCGGGTTGTGTGGTTGTTGTGCGGTTGTTGTGTGGTTGTTTCGGGTTGTGTGGTTGTTTCGGGTTGTGTGGTTGTTGTGCGGTGGTTGTGCGGTTGTTTCGGGTTGTGTGGTTGTTTCGGGTTGTGCGGTGGTTGTGCGTGGTTGTGCGTTGGTTGTGTGGTTGTGCGGTTGTTGTGTGGTTGTTTCGGGTTGTGTGGTTGTTTCGGGTTGTGTGGTTGTTGTGCGGTGGTTGTGCGGTTGTTTCGGGTTGTGTGGTTGTTTCGGGTTGTGCGGTGGTTGTGCGTGGTTGTGCGTTGGTTGTGCGGATGTTGTGCGGTGGTTGTGCGGTTGGGGGTGTGATGGTGGAACTGTAATCCCACAACTACAAAGTGAGGCTGAAGAAAAAGCAAAGAGACGAAGACGTCTTCATAAAAACATGAGGCTGCGCTCTGCACGTCCATCTCATTCAACACGACGATGACGAGCGGACTGTGGGTCATTATTCCAGCACTCTTCATCTTCATCATCATCGTCTCTCACCTCAGGGTCAGAACTCTCGGTGCATTGTGGGAACGTGCCGGCCGTCGGAGCGGGCGTCTCCTGACCGCCGGCTCTTTAATTCGGTATCTTTAGAATTTGAACCGAGCAGCTCGCTCTGTGGGACGAACCACACCCAAAAATGAGAGCCTGTAGACTCAAGCCCTCCTGCTGTTTAAAGACGACACGCTTCCTGCCAGCGGCTAAAGTTAGACGCTCTGCTGGACCTCATGCCGTCCCGTCGGTGCCGCAGGACGGGACGAAGCTGAGGCTGCACACCGTCCCATGTCCCTCTGTGAGAGGACACGGTCCGGCAGTCCTGACTCAGGACCCGAGCGCAGGACGCCGCTCGCTCGCTCGCTCAGCTGACGCCATTAAAACACTCGCTCACCTGGAATTAACATCTCGGTCCTCTGAGAGACCTTCACACCTCGACCCACCGCCGCCGGACGGGACGCCGAAGACCAGCACCATTTCAAACAAGTGACGTGATGTCGGTGGACATGGCAACCCAGTGTCCGTGAGCAGACACGCACGCCGGCCGAGTTTAACCTCAGTGACTTCAGAACGCATTGGGATTCAGATTCAGTTTTGCTGAAATCAAACAGCACGCTGCGGACGTTCCACCAGAAAGAACGGCGGCTTCGGGACAACACGTCCATTTGTTCAGAATAAAGACCGGTGTCCAGAGTGTTTAATCAATCAACCGGTACCAACACCGCCCTGAAAACACCTGTACACCGATCTGCTACCATCAACACCGAGTTTACATCAGAGTCTTTACAGCCCAAGACTTCAGTAGATCAACCAAACCCAGAAGATCTGAGAGGAATTATGAAGATACAGAACGATGAGGAACCCTGAACAGATCTGCTGCACTGAAGCAAACCTCTGATGCTGAATGCCTGGAGGGTTCACTGCACTCAGATCTTTATTATGAATGGACCAACATCTCCAGACCACGAAAATAAAAAAAAATAAATAAAGCTGTACGCTTTTAAAGTTCCTCAAACGGAATGAGCTCCAAACCACACACATGGAACGTTCATCTAGATAAAAGAAAAGCAAATACAGACTCACCTTCCTGAATAATGAAGATGAAGATGATGAAGCTCTACCAACTCTTCCTGTTCTGTGTTTTCATCTCAGTTTTAAGGAAAATGCCGGAGGTCCTGCCGAGTCCATCGAACAGAAAATGTGAAGCTCCTGCAGAAGTTCCACAGACCTGAGCCTGACCGTACCAGAACCCTGCAGGTTCCTCAGCACTTCAATTCAAAACGCTGTAAAAGAACAGGTTATGGGTTCATAAACGATCCTGATGACCAGCTGCACCAAACAGAACAATTAGAAATGTTCTGGAGCGTTCTTCAGGAGGTGCAGAACCTGCAGAACTCTATGGTGGAGCTCTTGGTGGGTTCAGGATTTATTCAGAAGCTTTGGGTCAGAAATGATCTCCTCTGAGGTTCTACATAAAGTCAACAGCTTCTTTACTTTAAACCCAAAAAAGATCCAAAAAAAGATCTGCTGACCTGAAGAACGGGACCCTGAAGAACGGGACCCTGAAGAACGGGACCCTGAAGAACGGGACCCTGAAGAACGGGACCCTGAAGAACGGGACCCTGAACAACCCAGCTGATCAAAACAGCTCCGCATCAGCAACTCACACACCTACAACTGTCTGCACTCTGAGCGCACACACACACGCGCGCACAGACACACACACGCGCGCACAGACACACACGCGCGCACAGACACACACGCGCGCACAGACACACACGCGCGCACAGACACACACACGCGCGCACAGACACACACACGCGCGCACAGACACACACACGCGCGCACAGACACACACACGCGCGCACAGACACACACGCGCACAGACACACACGCGCGCACAGACACACACGCGCGCACAGACACACACGCGCGCGCACAGACACACACGCGCGCGCACAGACACACACACGCGCGCACACACACACACACACACACACACGCGCGCTCGTGAATGACACACAGCAGGTTCGGTTTGTGAAGCTCGTTCAAGCAGAGCGTCGGTGTGTGTGTGAGTGTGTGTGAGTGTGTGTGTGTGTGTCTGTCTCTCTCTCTCTCTCTGTGGGTGTGTGTGATGTTCAGGGATGCAGATCCAGTGGGTGCAGCCTGTGTGTGTGAGGTTGTGTGTGTGAGGTTGTGTGTGTGTGAGGTTGTGTGTGTGTGAGGTTGTGTGTGTGAGGTTGTGTGTGTGTGAGGTTGTGTGTGTGTGAGGTTGTGTGTGTGTGAGAGGTTGTGTGTGTGTGAGGTTGTGTGAGGTTGTGTGAGTGTGTGTGAGCGGCAGGGGAACTCACCTGGTGTCAGCTGTGCGTGTCCGGGCGGCGGTGCTGCTGCTGCTGCAGGTGGTGGATGGGGTGTTGGAGGTTGGTGGAGGGTGGTGGATGGTGGAGGTGCTCCTCCTGCTCCTGCTGATGGAGGTTGTGTGTGATGTTGTGGTGGAGGTGGTGGTGTCCTGGTGGAGGTGCTCCTGTGCTCCTGTGTGAGGTTGGTGGATGTGGTGTGGATGTTGGTGGATGTGGTGCTGGTGGGTGTTGAGGTCCTCCTGCTGTGGAGGTGGTGTGAGCGGGGTGGTGGGACTCACTGGTGGTAGCTGTGCGTGTCCGGGCGGCGGTGCTGCTGCTGCTGCAGGTGGTGGATGGGGTGTTGGAGGTTGGTGGAGGGTGGTGGATGGTGGAGGTGCTCCTCCTGCTCCTGCTGATGGAGGTTGGTGGATGTTGGTGGATGGAGGTGGTGGTGCTCCTGGTGGAGGTGCTCCTCCTGCTCCTGCTGCTGGAGGTTGGTGGATGGAGGTGTTGGATGTTGGTGGATGGAGGTGCTGGTGGGTGTTGGTGCTCCTCCTGCTGCTGGAGGTTGGTGTATGGGGGTGGTGGAGGTGCTGGGTGGTAGTGCTCCTGGTGGAGGTGCTGGTGGGTGTTGGTGCTCCTGGTGCTGGAGGTTGGTGTATGGGGGTGTTGGATGTTGGTGGAGGTGCTGGTGCTCCTGGTGGAGGTGCTCCTCCTGCAGGTTGGTGTATGGGGGTGCTGGATGTTGGTGGAGGTGCTGGTGCTCCTGGTGGAGGTGCTCCTCCTGCAGGTTGGTGTATGGGGGTGTTGGATGTTGGTGGAGGTGCTGGTGCTCCTGGTGGAGGTGCTCCTCCTGCAGGTTGGTGTATGGGGGTGCTGGGTGTTGGTGGAGGTGCTGGGTGGAGGTGCTCCTCCTGCTCCTGCTGATGGAGATCGGTGTCGGCGGCTCGTGCGCGGCGTGTGCGGTGAGGCGGCGCGCGCCGGTCAGACTCGCGCTCTTATATATATATAGAGAGCGCGCGCAGACTTCCGCGGGGAGCCCCGCCCACAGAGACACCTGATTGGTTTAAAGAGCTGAATTCAGAGACGAGCGAGGCGCGTGGACGCGGCGGCACGGTGCGTTTGATCTAATGATGGGCTGTACGGAACACTGAGGTCTGAACCACCCTGAACAGCACCATCTACTGGAGGAACCGGAGGAACACAGGCACAGCGCTATACTGCGCTCTCTCACACACACACACACACACACACACACACACACACACACACACACACACACACACACACACACACACACCTGTCAACAGGTGAGGGATAGAGAGGAAATCAAACCAAATCAGCCAAGAGAGAGACAGAGAGAGAGAGACAGAGAGAGAGAGACAGAGAGAGAGACAGAGAGAGAGACAGAGAGAGAGAGACAGAGAGAGAGACAGAGAGAGAGAGACAGAGAGAGAGAGAGAGAGAGAGACAGAGAGAGAGAGAGAGAGAGAGAGAGAGGAGAGAGAGAGACAGAGAGAGAGAGAGATACAGAGATAGAGAGAGACAGAGAGAGAGAGAGAGAGAGTTGACAGACAGAGAGAGAGAGAGAGAGAGAGAGAGAGAGAGAGAGAGAGACAGAGAGGAGACAGAGAGACAGAGAGAGAGAGACAGAGAGAGAGACAGAGAGAGAGGAGAACAGAGAGAGAGAGACAGAGACAGAGAGAGAGAGAGAGAGAGAGATAGAGACAGAGAGAGAGACAGAGAGAGAGACAGAGAGAGAGAGAGAGAGACAAAGAGAGAGACAGAGAGAGAGACAGAGAGAGAGAGACAGAGACAGAGACAGAGAGAGAGAGAGAGAGAGAC
>JAFMOC010000870.1:17500-20000 GCA_019802505.1 Corydoras sp. C115 | reverse complement strand
GGGGTGGAGGTGTCCAATCACCTGGAGGCTCAGGTGGTGGAGATGGGTGTTCGTCGTGGGGCAGTATGTCCATCTCACCTGGGGAAGGCGTCGCAGCAGTATGTGATGTCCACTCACCTGGGGAAGGGGTCTCAGCAGTATGTGATGTCCACTCACCTGGGGAAGGGGTCTCAGCAGTATGTGATGTCCACTCACCTGGGGAAGGCGTCTCAGCAGTATGTGATGTCCACTCACCTGGGGAAGGCGTCTCAGCAGTATGTGATGTCCACTCACCTGGGGAAGGGGTCTCAGCAGTATGTGATGTCCACTCACCTGGGGAAGGGGTCCTCAGCAGTATGTGATGTCCTACTCACCTGGGGAAGGGTCTCAGCAGTATGTGATGTCCACTCACCTGGGAAGGCGTCTCAGCAAGTATGGATGTCCACTCACCTGGGGAAGGGGTCTCAGCAGTATGTGATGTCCACTCACCTGGGGAAGGGGTCTCAGCAGTATGTGATGTCCACTCACCTGGGGAAGGGGTCTCAGCAGTATGTGATGTCCACTCACCTGGGGAAGGGGTCTCAGCAGTATGTGATGTCCACTCACCTGGGGAAGGGGTCTCAGCAGTATGTGATGTCCACTCACCTGGGGAAAGCGTCTCAGCAGTATGTGATGTCCACTCACCTGGGGAAGGGGTCTCAGCAGTATGTGATGTCCACTCACCTGGGGAAGGGGTCTCAGCAGTATGTGATGTCCACTCACCTGGGGAAGGGGTCTCAGCAGTATGTGATGTCCACTCACCTGGGGAAGGGGTCTCAGCAGTATGTGATGTCCACTCACCTGGGGAAGGGGTCTCAGCAGTATGTGATGTCCACTCACCTGGGGAAGGGGTCTCAGCAGTATGTGATGTCCACTCACCTGGGGAAGGGGTCTCAGCAGTATGTGATGTCCACTCACCTGGGGAAGGCGTCTCAGCAGTATGTGATGTCCACTCACCTGGGGAAGGGGTCTCAGCAGTATGTGATGTCCACTCACCTGGGGAAGGGGTCTCAGCAGTATGTGATGTCCACTCACCTGGGGAAGACGTCTCAGCAGTATGTGATGTCCACTCACCTGGGGAAGGGGTCTCAGCAGTATGTGATGTCCACTCACCTGGGGAAGGGTCTCAGCAGTATGTGATGTCCACTCACCTGGGGAAAGGGGTCTCAGCAGTATGTGATGTCCACTCACCTGGGGAAGGCGTCGCAGCAGTATGTCCTGCGTGTGTCGGGGAAGGCCACCCGCAGTCCCGACATGAGCGGAGAGTGGAGGATGACCGCCGCGCACTCGTAGCGCGACGCCAGGTCCACCGTGGGCACCGTGCCAATGCTCTAACCGTACAGGATGATGTTCTCTGGAGCCACACCATATCTGCATCACAGAGCAGGACAGTTACCACCCCACCCCCACCCATCACCGATGTATTGATCACTGATGTATTGATCACTGATGTATTGATCACTGATGGGTGATGTATTGATCAGTGGTGTATTGATCAGTGGTGTATTGATCAGTGGTGTATTGATCACTGATGAGTGATGTATTAATTAGTGATGGGTGGTGTATTGATCAGTGGTGTATTGATCACTGATGTATTGATCACTGATGGGTGGTGTATTGATCACTGATGTATTGATCAGTGGTGTATTGATCAGTGGTGAGTGGTGTATTGATCAGTGGTGTATTGATCACTGATGTATTGATCACTGATGGGTGGTGTATTGATCACTGATGTATTGATCAGTGGTGTATTGATCAGTGGTGGGTGCTGTATTGATCACTGATGTATTGATCAGTGGTGTATTGATCAGTGGTGAGTGGTGTATTGATCAGTGGTGTATTGATCAGTGGTGAGTGGTGTATTGATCAGTGGTGTATTGATCAGTGGTGGGTGCTGTATTGATCACTGATGTATTGATCAGTGGTGTATTGATCAGTGGTGAGTGGTGTATTGATCAGTGGTGTATTGATCACTGATGTATTGATCACTGATGGGTGGTGTATTGATCACTGATGTATTGATCAGTGGTGTATTGATCAGTGGTGAGTGGTGTATTGATCAGTGGTGTATTGATCAGTGATGGGTGGTGTATTGATCAGTGGTGTATTGATCAGTGATGGGTGGTGTATTGATCAGTGGTGTATTGATCAGTGATGGGTGGTGTATTGATCAGTGGTGTATTGATCAGTGATGGGTGGTGTATTGATCAGTGGTGTATTGATTAGTGGTGTATTGATCAGTGGTGTATTGATCAGTGGTGTATTGATCAGTGATGGGTGGTGTATTGATCAGTGGTGTATTGATCAGTGGTGGGTGCTGTATTGATCAGTGATGTATTGATCAGTGATGTATTGATCAGTGGTGTATTGATCAGTGGTGGATGCTGTATTGATCAGTGATGTATTGATCAGTGATGTATTGATCAGTGGTCTATTGATCAGTGGTGGATGCTGTATTGATCAGTGATGTATTGATCAGTGG
>JAFMOC010000870.1:0-12500 GCA_019802505.1 Corydoras sp. C115 | reverse complement strand
CATGAAGCACTTATGGCTGGACTGACTACGGGACAGTCCCACTCTCACCTGCCCGGCGAATGGGGGGCGGCTCCCGGACCACTGCACCTGTCCCGGGTTAATCTGACGAGAGATCTGGGCCAAGTTCTGTCCTCCTGAGGAGGCTCCGCCCTGAATATCATTCACTCCTGGAACGTGGATCACCGATGAGCTGAAATACACAGAACGCCACACATCACCACCACAGGGGGCGCCAGACTGACCGCAGCACCGCCACAGTTAAGGCTCTCCTCGGCATGTCTGTTGATCTGAGGAGTTCGGCGGGGTTCCAGATCGTTCTCTCATGTCCCGGTCCTCCAACCACGCTCCATCATTATACCTGAAGAGCTCCACCTCAGAATCACACAATAAAAGAGCAGCAGCCGAACCCAACGCCAGGCTGGTGATCGATGGGAACTCAACTCATCATCGTCCAATCCAGGACAGAATACAGCAGACTGGGACAGAGGACAAGCTGCACCAACCTGAAGCTCTTGGACGAGTGTCCGGGCTGGAACGGACTGCCCTGCGAGTACAGCTGCTGCCCTCCAGCTGTGGACGATGGAACCATCATCTTCTTCTCAGCTACAAACCCAGAGAGAGGAAGAACACAGTGATGCAACACAGCACCGGCTTCGCCGAGATGAATCAGAACTCTGAGTGTGCTGTTTGAAGGCGTGTGGTGGAACCTACAGCCGGAGATGCCGGTGTACATGTCACTGAAGCGTGGGTCTCTCTCCTGAGAGAACAGGGACTCTGTCTTATCGATGTTCTTCGCCGCCTCGTGGACACCGGCTGCCACGCCCCCGACCGGCACCTGCAACACCATCAACACATTCACACAGAATGAACCTCCACACTGGAGATGATGATGATGATGAAGAACATCCTTCGTTTGGTTAGGGTTGGTGTAGAATGTGGGTGGATGTATGATGTGAGGTGATGTACCTGTGTGAGATCGTACGCAGACAGGCCGTCCCTCTGATGGACCTCCAGCTCGGCCTGCTGCTGCTGCTGGAGCTGCCTGTAGAGGAGCAACGCCTCATTAAGGTTCATTTATTAATTACAAACTCACAAAATTCCCTTCATCCTCCAGAGAACCGCATGAAGCTGCGATAAGGTGCCTTCATCTGAGAGAACAGAAGTGTGCTCAGTCTGAGACATGAGGAACTGGGATAGGCACCGGACTCCGGTAGAATCTGATCAGAGTTCCCACTGCATCGTGATCGGTAGAGATCGTCATGGTAACAGCAGACAGCAGGGGAGTTGTGCACTCCCCCCCCCCCCCCCCCGAATGTTCACGCTGTTCACTATGAATCTCAAACAGGAGAGGAGCTCATAATAACGGGTGATGAAGATGAAGAGGTCGTACAGCTCAGAGAGAGAGACGGTTCTGATTGTGGAGATCAGTTCCACATGGCTTTAGTGCTGAGACGTTAGAATGTATAAAGATCCCACCCACCCACCCACCCACCACACGTCACCCACACGAGAGGCTTTAGATCAGATCTGCTGAATAAAACGATTCATTATTCATCCAGTTTACCTTTCATCTGAGTTTGATTTAATCTGCTCCATCTATTGAGTGTGAGTGTGTGTGTGTGTGTGTGTGTGTGTGTGTGTGTGTGTGTGTGTGTGTGTGTGAGTGTGTGTGGGGGTGTGTGGGGGTGTGTGTGTGTGTGTGTATGAGTTCAATGTTAGTGTAAGAGACATACTTGACATTAGTGTTGGTACAGATGATGTACTCGATCTCATCTGAGTAAGGGTTCTGGAAGGTGAAGCTACTGGTTCTGATGAGCATCCACTCACGGTTCTTCATCCTGAAGCGGTACATAACAGACAGAACCTGACCCTTCAGCTTCACCACCTGAGGAGAAACACGGGGGGTTCAGCAGGTCACGTCCTCCACACCCCCCACCGCAGATATAAAGCACTCTTAACAGGTCCCCGGAGCGCGTCGTGTGTATGGAGTGTGTCAGAGTAGAACCCAGAATGAAGCTGTGTGTCCTCCTGAATGAAGCTGAGGGTGTGTTCCTCATTAGACCCTTCAGTAGGAACCTTAACCTCTCACTCAGGTTGGTTCTAGGTTCCTGGTGACCTGTTCTTTATGGTTTAACATGAAGCAGCATGAGTTTAGGAACTGATCTCTTCTCATGACTTCTGACCACATGGTTCCTCTTCCCTCGCAGGTTCCGTTTGGTCATCTACAGCGCTGACAGAACTGGACCTGCTGGACCTGAGCAGTGCTTTAGAACCTCAGCTTCCCTCAGCTTTAAACTAGTCCACTAAACTGTAGGAGTCCATGATCTAAAACCTCATGTGAGAAAAGAAGGATGTTAACATGAACAGCGGAACGTAGAGAGATAATGCCGTGTGTGTGTGTGTGTGTGTGTGTGTGTGTGTGTGTGTGTGTGTGTTCTATACAGTAACACAGAATCAAAGTGAAGGAAAATAAGTCAGATGAAGATGAAGATGATGATGATGATGATTAAAGTGAAAGGTGCTGCTGAAATGCTTTAATCAGAATGAGACACACTGGGTTCTTCTCCTGAGCTAGAACCTCCATGATCCTGATCACCACACTGATAAATGAGACAGGTCCAGAACCACACCGTCCTCACTGACTTCGGGGATTTAGAGATATGATACAGAAATGAGAACGTGATGACATCACTGTTACATCACAACATCACATTACTGCCCACTGAAGTTCCACCACTGATTCTATAGAACGAAGGATGAGAGAGAGAGAGAGAGAGAGAGAGAGAGAGAGAGAGAGAGACAGAGAGAGAGACAGCATGTCTCTGTACCTGTTGGAAGCTCTCTCTCAGGTGACTCTGATCTTCTGGATGGCAGAACTCCAGGATGTCTTTACCAAGTAGATCCTACAAATCAACACATCCCATAATATTCAGGAACATCATGCAGGTCAGTTTAAATAAATCTAGTCATTTTTAGGAGATCAGTTTCTTAGTGACCGCAGACATCGTGATCCTGATTCAGGTCACCTGAGGCTGATAGCCAATCACGTTGATGCATCGAGGGTCTACGAAGGTGATGACACCGTCCGAGTTGTGACGGGACAGGAACTCTGTAGGAACCGACAGTCCGTTCATGTCCATGGAAACTGGAGAGCTGGTGACCTGCAACAGAAGAGCAATGTTCCTGCAGGAACTGAAGGCTTCTGCCACAAAGCTGTCGTTGGACTGATGGTCCGGGGTTTTGAGAGGCAGGACAGGATGGTCAGAGGAAGAGAAAACCTGAGGTTCTGTCCCTGTTCTGCATTTCATTATTTAATCAAGTAAATGAGATGGTGGAGGAACCCCAGCCACAGCAGGTCCACCTACCTGAAGTCGTCCGATCGCCACCAGGCAGTACTTGCTGGTTTGTCCAGCTTCTGAATCATCATCAGGAATCGTCATCCCTGAGAAAAGAAAGGCGGGAGCAAGAAGATGGAGCATCATCCATAACAGCACCAAGGGATCAGTAATCATACAGCGGCACCATCTCACACCATCTCACAGCATCATCTCACACCATCTCACAGCATCATCTCACACCATCTCACACCCTCTCACAGCATCTCACACCATCTCACACCATCTCACACCATCTCACACCATCTCACACCATCTCACAGCATCTCACACCATCTCACATCATCTCACAGCATCATCTCACACCATCTCACACCCTCTCACAGCATCTCACACCATCTCACAGCATCATCTCACACCATCTCACAGCATCTCACATCATCTCACACCATCTCACACCATCTCACAGCATCTCACAGCATCTCACACCATCTCACATCATCTCACACTATCATCTCACACCATCATCTCACACCATCATCTCACACCATCATCTCACACCATCATCTCACAGCATCATCTCACAGCATCATCTCACAGCATCTCACTCAAACACTGAGCTCTGTTCCTGAAGGATCTGCTGTGTCCATGCAATCAGAAACATGCACAGACGTCAATCAGTCATCACAGAGTGTAAGACAGCTGCATCACTAACACAGCGTCCATCAGGAGAGTGGAACCCAGTTCGTCTCCCTGTCTGCTTTGATCTGGTTCTAGGCTCTCAGTGGGTTCCTCAGAGAACTCTATACTCTCTCTGAAAATCTGTGAGTTCAAATGATTGTGTATATGTTCTAATTTTCCTTTAATGCTAATACTGAGTAACGGTCATTCTGAGTGTGTGTGTGTGTGTGTGTGTGTGTGTGTGTGTGTGTGTGTGTGTACCTGCAGGAGGCCAGGCTTTGATGTAGCCGGTGCAGTGCACCACTGAATACTGAGCCTCGCCTTCTTTAGATGGACCCAAACCGTTCCTACAGAAGATCAGCAGAATGATTAAGGTTCCTCACGCCGCTGAGGTTAACAACATGAACAAAGTCAGGGCCCTTCAGAGAGGCCCTCCAGCATCATCATACATCAGGGGTCTGTATCATCACTGACCCTGTGCTCTGACCCCAAACATCATGTCCGATGTTCAGAAGTCAGGTTTTAATAAAATCTTGTGGGCTGATGACCTCTGCACAAGCCTCCGTTCTCCACATTCCAAATCCATCACACACCAAGAAACAACTTATAAACCAAGATGTGTTTCAACATGACACACACACACACACACACACACACACACACACACACACGCCGGAGTCTGTCAGAACAGAACAACAGAACCCAAAGAGAGCGAGTGTGTGAGGAACTCTCACCTGTATCTCTTCCTCATGCTGGACAGACGGTTGAGCGAGATGTGGTCCAGTGGAGCACTCCCACATCTGAAACAGAACCCGTGTTCAACATCATTACTGCTGCTGTTAGAACAACCGAGGAACCGAGGAACCACCGGGATAAGATCCAAAAGGTTCAACCTCATTCTCACACGAATCAACTCATTCTCAGGGCAGCAGATCAGGTGCACACACGTCCGGCTCATGGACAGCCACTCTGATCACAATACAGAACCGGGTTCCAGCAGACACGTTTAAACCGTGAGGACAACGTGGAACGTCCGGAACGTGGTGAGGGAGGATGCAGGGTGAACATGGAGCGACCGGTGAACCGGAGATCGCTCTCTGATGTGGACGAGCGGTGCGTTTGTAGCGTCTGAACGTTCTGCATTCCTGAACGTTGTGCCAGAACCAGGACACAGATCTTATCATTTTTCCTGAATTCTTGTCCTGAGAGCTGAAGGAAAATCTTACATAACACCTTCACATGGTACGGTTCCTAACACGTTCCAGATGTTCTGTGGGACCGCTGTTTCCCATCAGCGCAGGGATGCATACCAGCACAACATCCAGCACACGGTTCTCATTTAGAACATTCTACAAATAGAAAAGCTGAAGCACACGCACATTCCTGTCCACAATTAGTTCACGCCGAGGCACGCAACAGCGCCGGCGCGGGCCACGTAAACACAGACACGGAACGTCCTGCCATCTGCAAAACAAGTTCGGGAAAGCGGCGTCATCGCTCCGGTGATGGAGAGGAGCCTGCCAGTGCCTCCTCCATCTGCTGGGATGTTCTCTCTGACCCCGTCTCAGCATGGTGAGCAGAGGTTCCAAAGCTCTCTGATCACAGAACACACTCATCTCTGTTCTCTAAAGTCTTCTGTCTGAATGCATGCTCCTGTTAGAGGAACCCATGATGGTACCAACACAGAACATCTCCTGACATCAGTGCACCACCTCCTCAAACTGAGGAGGTCCTGATGTCTCTCTCACCTCATTCTACAGATGAAGGAACGTCTGGAGCCCATACACATCCTCATGGACGACTGCTGACCCTCTTTCTTCACAGTTCCTGTCTTCAGGTCCAGGATCCTTCCTGTGACACACACACACACACACACACACACACACACACACACACACAATGAAGTCATGAAGAGTTCAAACACTGAAGCAGCATCACCGTCCCCACGTCCTCACGGTCCTCACCGTCTCCACGTCCTCATATTCTCTCAGTTTATTTTTCTATAAGTTTGTGTGATGTCATAATTAATGTGTGTGTGTGTGTGTTTGGTTCTGAACCTCGGTGTGGAGGATCTGATGGAGACGAGGTCTCTCTGACTCAGTCCTGTAATCTGACCCACTGATGGACGGGATCATGGAGTCATGAGGTCAGCCTTAAGTAATTTTCATTAACAGGATATTAGGATTGTGGAATGAAGAGAGGTCTCCAAAGTGACTTGATGACAGCGGTTAGAACTGCCCCCCGCCCCCGCCCCCACCCCCACCCCCGCCCCCGCAGTGGTGTTCCATCACTCCATTCCAAAGTCATGAGGATACGTGGGTTTGGAGGAGATGGAGAGTTCATTTGGTCAGATGAAGAAGGTCTGTGTAGCTGCACCTCAGATCTCTAACACCCCCCCCCCCCCCCCCCCCCCCCCCCGAGGTGTACACATGGACATGTTCACCACCACCACCTTCTACATGTGGAGCCACACCGCAAAATCAACACGGAAGTAGAACAGATCAGTAAAGAACCTCAGCTGGAACATCAGGCAGGGTTTGGTTTTAAGACATTCTGCTTTTAAACAGCAACACCTGGTCTAAAGCACACCACCCCTGGACTCTCGACCAAACTCCCATGTACAGACTACAGACTGGCTGGACGTCTTTTCCTTTCTCATGGTCAGTGTGTCGATACCATAAATGAAACAGAGCCGGTACACAGAGGAAGCACGCGATCCTCCACCTGAATTTCACCCCGCTGCTGCCGCATCACTCACAGCTGAACGGAATTTTCCAGCGTCTCGGCGTCCAGCTGCCAGACTTTGAGGCAGGCCACATGAAGCCCATCCAACCGCTGCCCCGAACCCCCGCTGATGTGCAAAATGAACTCACAGCAGTGCGATGTGAACAGAAGTTCAGCGGCCCGTTTACATGCGGCGCTGTTGTTTTGGGAGACGTGAGGGGAAGACTTTCATCTGAAGCTGAATCCAGCCGTTTTATGGTTTTCCTTTTTCTAAGCGAGCGCGACGGCGCTCCAGCACAAACAAGTGCTGCTGTTCAACAATGTGCATGAGTGGACCTGAAATGACCTCATCTGTCCTCAGAAGGAAACGCCCACAACGCCGCCTGACGGGGTCCCGGTGGGCTGGTGGAACAGCACGGGGCTGTGCAGAGGGAGGGTTGTTGGTTTATGGAGCAGTGAGGGTCCTGTGACCGCTAAGCTCCTGTGGAAATATTGTACCTTGTGAGGAGACTGAACCATGTGTGGCTTTACTCTGCCCCCTGCTGTCAGGATACTGAAATGACTGAACAGTCCGACCCTAGTTTCTGCAACTTTGTACAAAAAGAACCAAATAAAAGAGTTCTGCTTACACAACTGGAGCTTCAGTCATCACAGAAACAGAGAACTGCTGTAATTAATTAACAAACGGTTTTAATTAGTGTGTGTGTGTGTGTGTGTGTGTGTGTGACACTCACCTGTCATGGAGTTCTCGGAGGTGCTGAGCTGTTCTCGCAGTTTGTCCACGTCGTCAGGATGAACCTGCTCATACAGCGTGCTGCCGAACCACTCGGACTGCGGCTGGTTCAACACCGGGGCGACCGAGTCCGACACGTAGATCACACGGCCCGTCTCTGCCGCCACCACGAACAGGAAGCCGTCTGCTGCCTCCAGGATCAGGTGCTTCAGCTCCTACAGGAGAGGCGCCCGTCGCATGAGCACTGACACCAATCAGAACCACGGACTGACGGACGGACGGACGGACGGACGGACGGCTTTGTGCTGACCTGCTCGGTGAGGAAGGAGGGTTTGTAGGCCCCGTCAGTGGAGGTGTTCCCGGTTCCTCTCATGCTCTTCATGTGGGACACAGCCATGCGCAGGATGGTGAGTTTGTCGGGTTTCCTGGCGAGGGCGCTGCATGTGGGCACCATGTCGGAGAGCTCGGTGATGTACTGCGTCATCTTATTGCGCCGTCTCCGTTCAATCTCGCTGTGGTTCTCTCTGTACAAACACCGCGCCACCGCGTCATGAACAACAAAGAAAAGAGCAACCACCAACCACCACAGGAGGAGAATCAAGAGCACCGGACCCCCAGATCTCGGTTCCGTCAAGGTCTCTTAAAGTTTCTAGAGGATATGATGCCGTGATGTTTGGGAAGGTCTCAGTATGACCCCTCTGTGAATTAATACGTACTCAGACCGACACGTCCTGAGACTATAGAATGTGATGTCATGTGAGGGCCCAGTGAGGGCGGAGGACTCCACACTGCCCCCTGCTGTGTTTTAGCTTCAGGCAAACAAGAGTAAACGGTTTCTACTCCGAACTGGAACATCAGATGTTCCCTCAGTAACAGCTCTGTTCTCTCAGAGAGTCTGAAGATTAAGAACGATTAAGATATGGAGAACATGCAAATTACACATAGCAGGGACCTTGTGCTCCATGCTAAGTAATCAAACCCAGGAGGTTCTTGCTGTGAGGTGAGAACACTGAACCACGGCACCACCATGGTGCTCTGATGTCTATGTTCAACTATTCTGAACTAGGGTCGAGGTCATATCCTCCTGGACCTGCAGAACTCTGATCTGAGGGGACGGTATCAGTGTATCAGCAGAGGGCGCCATCTCCGCTTCGGTGACTAATGACAGGGGGTTCTTAACAGAACTCATAGACTGAAACTGCAGAAGGTTCAGGTTCTGATCTCAAATGGAACTCACACTGCACCTCTGCTCTGACATCATCTGACTGACAATCAAATCAGACACCATGTAAAAGAAACACAATCAGGACACGAGGTGAGGGGGGGGGGTGTGTGTGTGTGTGTGTGTGTGTGTGTGTGTGTGTGTGTGTGAGTTGCTTCTCTGCAGAGGGTCACATGTTTAATGGTTTCAATCACCTTGAAAATTTGCTCGGTCCCTCTCCATCTTCATCTTCAAAGTCCATCCTGCATCGAACAAATCAGACCACAATCAGGTTCCACTGAACACAACGCACCACCATCAGAGAACCAACGGTGGAACCTCAACATCACTGACAGCGTGAGGACCCCTGCGTGGGAACACTCTGCAGTGTAATGCTGCTATGTTTTCAAGAGGGATCTGTTTCACAAAGCCAGCTTTTTAAAGCTGGGCTTGTTTGAGTAAGCCTTGCTTAAGTTAGCCAAACAGTTCACTTCTGACTACTTCTGTTCCACAAACGAACTCTCACCAAGTCAAACCAGGCTTATCTAATCCACCAGGTTTATCTAATCCACCAGGTTTATCTAATCCACCATCCTGAGTGTGCATGCACATCTCAAACAGTAACCAATATATGAAAAACCTATACCTATTGTAAACTGTAAGGTGTCCTTGAGTTTCAGAAAGGCGCCTATGAAATAAAATGTATAATTATATTAAAAACTGAACCTTAAAAACAGGCTTCTTTATTCTTTTGCTAAACAGGAGTTATTTATACGTCATAATAATTAATATAAAGACATAATTACCTTTAAAAAACAACAGCATTTTAAAAGTGTTACAGTAAATCAATTACATTTATAACTAATCATATCCTGATTTAGAAGCAACAAATTACTCACCCTGCAGATCTCCTTTTACCCCCTCGCCCTGGCATGGTGCCCGCCATTCTCACCTGCCCCGCACCCACCACGGCACCAGACATGCTCACTGGACCGGGAATATCTGTGCCCATTTCTAAATACAAAGAACAGAAGTTGAAATGTGCTGAGGATGCTGCTGCTGGTGATGATGATGATGATGATGATGATGATGATCAGTCTGTAAGAGAAGCAAACAGATCCATTTAGGAACCCAGTAAACGAGCCTGTGGTTTAATTAGCTCTGAGATCCTGTAGGACCTCAACATGAACCTTAACATGTGAGCAAAGTTCTACAGGAGGAACAAGAACCCAGCCACTGATGTTCCTGAAATTAGTAGAGACGGGTGATTAATAAAGATGTTTCACATTAATAATCATTCAAATGTTCATCCACAAAAGATTCACAAACAGATAAAACAGCTTTGCAAGAACTTCCCCAAACTGTTTGTCATTAAGACAGAGGTGAAGAACTCTCCATCATCTGTGTTTAAAACCTCATCATGGGGGGGGGTCCACATACTTTTGACTTCCTAAAACTCCCCTGTTTTTAAATCAGTGCATTTCACTGTAAGATAGAGGAACTATTTGGTTCCATTATGTTTCAGTAAAGGAACCCTCTGCCACAGGGAGATGTTCTCAGATGTTTTAATCCACATGTGGAGGTTCTGGAGTTCTTCACACAGCAACAGCCGTCACAAACAGAACCTGGTTAATACTGATGGAGTGAAGAGGCTTGATTTGGTTCTGCAGTTCTGGACGACCTGTACGTTCTGGCCGGTGTAATGAGTACGGGGTTATCCATACTCACTCCTGATGGCTAATGGTTAACTCAGAGCCGCTCAGCATCAGGAGCGGTGAACCTCAGCCGAGCTCGGGGTCGGAACCATACACACTGACGGAAACCTAACCCCCCTCTCACAAAGGTTCCTCAGCACGCTGCAGATCTTTAGGTATCTGCTGATAATCATGTCAGGAACAGAAGGCCACGCCAACGCCCTCATGATGGTGACTGTCCTGCTCCACAGTGTGATTACACCTTCAGATTCAGAACCATCTGCAGTCCAGAGGAGGAGGACCCGTCCTCAAACAGAACGTCAGTTATCATTTACTCCAACATTCATTCAGAACAAACAGAAGTGATTCTGAAGTTTACCATGAGCTACTGGATCAGGAGACGGAACCACAATCAGCAGCAAACCTTCAGCTGCTTCAGCGCTGACTCTGAATGTGGTTCTGTTTTACTCTCATCCGTTTCAATGATGATATCCATCCCAATCCACAGGTTAAAGACGGGGTGTGTGTGAGTATGAGTGTGTGTATGTGTGTGTGTGTGTGTGAGTATGAGTATGTGTGTGTGTGTGTGAGTATGAGTATGAATATGTGTGTGTGTGTGTGTGTGTGTGTGTGTATGTGTGTATGTGTGTGTGTGTGAGTATGAGTATGAATATGTGTGTGTGTGAGTATGTGTGTGTGTGCAGCCCCGCAGCCCACAGACCCGCACCCCGCAGCCCACAGACCCGCAGCCCACAGACCCGCACCCCGCAGCCCACAGACCCCCAGCCCACAGACCCGCAGCCCGTACCCCGCAGCCCACAGACCCGCACCCCGCAGCCCCGCAGCCCTCACCCAGCGCCCCGCAGCGAGTGAGTGAGCCCTCACCCAGCGCCCCGCAGCGAGTGAGTGAGCATGAGGAGTGTTTTCGTGAGGAGGCCGCGCGGTGTCCGCTGAGGTGTTTGTTGAGTGAAGCGCTTTACATGGTGGATGGTGCGGTGGGGGAGGGGGATGCTGAGGCGCTGCTCTAACGGCTCTCTGTCGCTTTTAAACCGTTCGGAGGCTCGCACGGCGGCTCTCCCCTGACCCCGGCGGCTCGGCGGCGGGACGCGGGGTGCGGGGCGGTTACTCACCGGACGGATTGACGGCGGCGGGAGTCGCCATGTCGCCTCTCTGCGAAAAACAACAACGACACCAGTGATGGACGAACCACCGACGAGCCGAGCGCTGTGGGAATTGACTCACCTAGCAGAGCCGACTCGGCGAAGTCGACTCCTCAGCCCACAGAAAGGCGCTGCAGGCCGCTTGTTGATTTGGTTCCGTTTGTCATCGATGAAGCTTCGATTTCCAGATCAATACATTTAATAATCACACGATTACCTCCACCAATACACCCGTCCGAAGAACACCAGCACCACATTCGAATGGATACGAAAATCCCTTCTCCTGTCAGTTTGTGGGGTGATTTACATCAATCAGAAGGTTATTTGATGTTTTTCGTAAATGTGAAACGTTATTTAAATGTTTGTTCTTTGTTCAGTCTTTATCATTAGTTCTGAATTCAGAAGCATTCTGAGGGTCCAAATCAAAGACACGACTCACAGCGACGAATCGACTCCCACGAGTCGATTCATAGGCGTTCAGATTTCATTCATCTGTATGTTTGAAAGATTCCTCTTTGAACCGACTCATGAGTCGACTAGCTCAGAGATCTGAGGCTTTCTGACGGACAGAGCTGAGGCGATCTGCGGGCTGTGTCTCATTCCACTGATTAAACCCTACAGAGGTTCCCTAATTCGCTTCATTACAGACTTCCATCAGTAAAGGACCTTCAGGAGAACAGCTGTAATGGCTTCTCCTCCTGATTGTTCTGTAATAATTATTCAAGTTTACCTTTTTATTTTATATCATATTAAAGGTGATTGTGTTTGATGTTCATATTTGATCTGTATTATTAATAAATACAACAAGCACAACTCGCTAACGAACCCTCTGCAGATCAGAATCTCATTTAGTTCATAATCTCAGATCAAAGATTCAGGGTGAATCACTAATAGATCTGATTGTTCTTTTATTCACACATGACAGGGGGCAGTTGGGTCTTTTGGGGCAGTTAGTTGTAGTTGGGGCAGTAA
>JAFMOC010000869.1:30000-69785 GCA_019802505.1 Corydoras sp. C115 | reverse complement strand
CGGGTTCCCCGGGTTTCCCCCTCCCACACCCCCAAAAAACATGGATTCAAAAATTTTTTGGGTTCCCTCAAAGGGGTTCACGGTGGCGGTGGTTTAGCATTTTCTTCTCTTAGTGCGGGGTTCCGGGTTTAAATCCAAATTCTGAGTGGATTTTCCATGTTCTCCCCCGTGCCCGGGGGGGGTTTTTTCCCCCGGGGTTCCCCGGGTTTCCCTTTCCCACACCCCAAAAAAAAGGGTTTCAAGTTTAATTTGGTTGCTCAAAGGGGTTGGCAGGTGGCTTGGGGGTTTAGATGTTTTCTCTTAGTGGGGGATTCCGGGTTTGAACCCCCTAATCGGAGGGGAGTTTCCATTTTTCCCCGTGTCCGCGTGGGTTTTTCCCCCGGGGTTTCCCCCCGGTTTTCCCTCCCACAGTCCAAAAACAGGGATCAAGTAAATTTTGATTTCTCCAAATTGCCCCATATAGAGGGGTTGTGTGTTGAGTGTGTGTCCAGCGATAAAATTGGCGCCCGGGTCCTGGGTGTATCTCCCCCGTCCCCAAAAGTTTTTTCCCCCTGGGGGCAGGGGGAAACCCCTTCCCCACCCCCCTAGTAGAGAAAAAAGGAAAATATGGTAGAGGGAAAGTTCATTTTGCTAAATTAAACTTAATTAAAAATTTAAAAACCGTTTCGTAGGTTTTTAGGGGGAAGGTTCGAGAAAAGACAACAGTCCAAAACCCTAACAGTAAAAATCTGTGCCCTTTTCATAAATCCGGAAGGTTATTAAAAAAAAAACAATTGTTTTTTGAAAATCATGTCATTGTTGTACTTTGTTTCTCGGGGTGGTCCAGGGGTACGGTCTGGCCACGGGGGGTGCGGGTCCCGACACAGCCGCTGCCCTATAAGGCTGTGGGACCATATAATGGGGCCCCTTACCCCTTTTGATTTTTTCCTCATGCCAGATTTTGTGGTAGCTTTTTTTTTTTGGGGGGGTCAGGTTTTTGGGAAAGGGTTCAAAATTTGGCAGCAAGTTAAATTTTAATAAAATTAAAAGTTTAGGGTACTTTTTAAAAGGGGTTTTCCCTTCCCAACAAGGATTTTCTTTGGCCCGTCGATTCGTAGTTTTTCCCTTTTCCCGTCAGATTTTCCTATGGGTTCATGATAGTCGAATCATTTTAAAAATTCACCAAAAGATGGCGCTATACGGGGTTTTTTAAAAAAAGATTTTTTTTTTTTTATTTTCCCTTGGTTTTTTTAGAGAAACCGAAAAAGGGGATCCCTATTCTGGATTTTTTTTCCACTTAACATTTTTTTAATGTGTACCCCTTATTTTTAAAGCCCACCATCCTTTCTTTCATTCATTTCCCCCGGGCTTTATCCTCTATTTGGGTCGCGGGGGGGTTTCCCATGTCCATGGGGGAGAAGTCTGGGGGCCGCTGGGCTGTTTAACACCCGGGAGGGGTTCCCAAATTCCTGGGCGGGGCCACACCCACCACACAGACCACTCTTGGGGGGGGCAATTTGGAGAACTAAATTGACTTGATCCTTTTTTGGACTGTGGGAGGAAAAAACCGGGAAAAACCCGGAGGAAAAACCCACGCAACATGGGGAGAACATGGAAACTCCCCCCAATTTGGGATTCGAACCGGGGAACCCCTATGCTGAGAGGGAACGTGCTAACCACTAAGCCACCGTCCCGCCTTTACTTAATTTGAGGTCCATATAAAAATAATTCTTTTTCCCCGTAGAGGGCATTTGTAGCACCTATTTCTCCAGAAAAACTAATAGGGGGCTGCAGTGAAATTTTTGGATGTTGTTGGGCTGAAAAGTTTGTAAAAATGCAAAAATTGGGCACAACACTTTTTCTTTCATTGGTCTTTTGGGTTACCATGGTGATTTGGACATTATCTACATGTTGGGCACTGATCATACAGTGGTTTTTATTCTACAATTACAATCTGATTCCCTTTGTTTTTTCTACATATTTTATTAGAGAGGAACACCGGGGGGGGGCCCGCCACAACTGTGGAACAAAAGTTGCCAAAAAAACCTACTAATTTTGAATGCCAAGCTATCGATGACATTAGGAAACCATTTTAGAGCCTCTAACATAACAAATTTTTGAACCTAATAAGCCGCAAGGATTTCGAACTTTCATGAAACACCTTATATTAAACACCAATTATAAAAGCGTATAATATAATTGAAACTTGCTCCCAAAACATACCTTCAGTGCCATGTATATAGTCTGTATGAGCAGGAATGGCAATAAATATAAAGTTTGATGATCAGGACCCCCCACAGAGGAGCTATTAGGGTGGTGGATGATTCTCAGTACTGCAGTGATATTGCCATGGTGGTGGTGTGTTAGTGTGTGGAACAGTGCTGCTGGATAGAGAACAGCACACTAATAAGAACATACAGCTGTCTGATTCATCAAGGGGACTAATGGAACTGTAGAACTACAAAGTCCATCTATATCAGGGGTGCTCCATACGTCGATCACGATCGACCGGTCGATCGCGAAGGGGTGTCGGGTAGATCGCGATGGAGGTTTGAAAAAAAATAATAAAAGCGCTTATCACGTATCAGCGCTTTTTTTTTACAGCACAGTATCGGAAGCGCTTATATATATCGGAAGCGTGTATATATATATATATACACACACACACACACACACACACACACACACACATTCACAAACAATGCGATTCATTCTAAATTGCGATCTTCTATCGTTCTGAAAGCGAGCGGTCCGTGCCTAAATCCGAAGCACTGCCTCGAGAATCATCTACATTAGATTTACATTACATTAGAGTTTCTGTTTGTGTTTTTACACTTTATTTGACTGACCAGACGACTGAAGCTCAAAAATAACTAACTTTCATTTAGAGTGGGGGGGGGGGGGGGTGGGGGGTGAATTTTTGAATTCAATGTCAAACTCAAAATGCATCTGCTTTTATTAATGTTCTTGTTCTGTTTGGGGGGGGAGCACAGTGGCTTAGTGTTTAGCATGTTCTCCTCTCAGCACTAGGGATTCCCAGTTCGGATCCCAATCTGGGTGGAGTTTCCATGTTCTCCCCGTGTCCACGTGGGTTTCCTCCGGGTTCTCCGGTTTCCTCCCACAGTCCAAAAACATGGATCAAGGTCAATTGAATGCTCCAAATTGCCCTATATAGAGTGTGTCTGTGTGTGTGTGAGTGTGTGCCCAGCGATATATTGGCGCCCTGTCCTGGGTGTATCTGCCCAGCGCCCGAAACGTTCTCCCCTGGATTGGCATGGGGAACCCCCCGCGACCCTAATAGAGGATAAAGCAGATAATGGATGGATGTTCTGTTTGGGGAAATGTGGGTTACAGTGATTGTTTTATATTTTTTATATTTGTTCTGTATACTGTGTGTTTAACTAAAATCAGGTTCTCCGTGCTATTTGTTGGAATGTCTTTAATAAAAGAGCAATTCTAACAGATTCACAATACTAACATGATGTGTGTAAACAGGTTGCGATATAAAAGCCTAAAAAATAGAGATTGAGCCCGGTAGATCTCGATGACCCGTCGAATGGAAAAGTAGATCTCGGGGCACCCCTGTGGGCACCCCTGCTCTATATGATCAGTGGAGAACCAATGCGTTGTACCTAATAAAATGTCCGGGTGAGTGTATATGTATATGTTCAATTGACTACAGTAATAAACCTTTTCCACTTTCCTCTTCAGTTCCTGTTCCATAAGCCATTGCGGATCCTGAACCTGCTGATTGGGATCGAATCGAGCGTGGTGTTCTACCAGCTGTACTCGCTGCTGCGCTCCGAGCGCTGGAACCACACGCTCTCGGGGGGGCCTGATCCTCTTCTGCAATTACTACGTGCTGTTCAAGCTGCTGCGGGACCGAATCGTCCTGGGCAAGGCGTACTCGTACCCCCTGAACGGCAACGGCAACGGCAACGGCCTGGGCCTGAAGTCGCAGTGACGCCGGCCGGGGCGGACGTTTTTAACGAATGACGCCGGACTCCAGCCGGCGTTCCCTTTTTGATACGGTTCTATTTTCATGCGACATTTCTATCTATTTAAGAAAAGAAAAAAAAGTTTTATTTTGTATACTGTTACACGAACGAACACACGGGGCATTACGTGTCATCGTGATGTCATCCCTTCCCGTATGCGTCAGAGGGCGAGCGGACGGGCAGGAACGCCGAGGCCTTTTAGCATGGACTCCATCCGTCGTCTAATTTAGCCAAAGATGCTCTTACGAAACAGGCAACCAATCAAAAGGCCGGGCGGATTTCACTCGGCCCGCTGTCTGTAACCACGAATGCTGTATTATTATTATAATTATTATTATTATTATTATTTCCCGACGCTTTACTGTATTGTATGATTTATAACTTCGTAGCGCGATACAGGAGCGTTTCCTCAACGCCGCTCTGTGACGCTTGACCGTCACCGTGTTTTCGAAGCTTGCGCCGAAGCATCTTTGTTTCCTGTTCATTCGTATTTATCTCTGTGCCAAATCCCAGAGACCTCTGGGAGCGTTGCTTGCTCGATGGGCATGGCGTCATGGCTTCGGAGGTAGCGACCTGTTAAACTCGCAGTATTCCACACGACGCAGCATTATTTCGGATTTCCACGGCATCCAGAATAAACAACCAAACGTATCTCCCCCTCGCCGGGAGGCCGCCTCGTTATCGTTATCGAAGTTCTAAATTACTTAAGTATCTAAGTTATCATGTGGGGTCAATTCCCAACACCCAATTGGGCTTTTACTTCAAATTGGATTAACGTTGTCAGAACGCCACGGCCTTCTCTCCACCGTCTCAGCCCTGTGTGCTGAACATGGCTGCATTTTATATTTCTCCAGCACCACCGTCAGTAAATAATGACTGTGCATTTAAAATGTCGAGGTTTCCATTTCCATTAGTGGATGCGGAGTTTGGTGCCCGAACTCTAAATGCACAAACGTTCGTCATAATAAAACAATTAGTGCCACTTGCAAAGAGGTTTTTTTTTTTTTTTTTTTATGTTTTTGGAAATATGAACTTTTTAAATTAGGGTGGTGGATGATTCCCAGTACTGCAGCGATACTGTCGATGGTGGTGGTACGAGTGTATCAGTCCCCTGTATGTTCTGATTGATGGTGGACTGTTCTCTGTCCAGCAGTGATACTGACATGGTGATGGTGTGTGGATCAGACACAGCAGTGCTGCTGGACAGACAACAGTCCACCAATCAGAACATACAGCTGTCTGATCCACTCATACCATCATCCACCACCCTAATAACACCTGCTCT
Organism: Corydoras sp. C115; assembly: GCA_019802505.1. Lineage (NCBI taxonomy): Eukaryota > Metazoa > Chordata > Actinopteri > Siluriformes > Callichthyidae > Corydoras > Corydoras sp. C115. Next base: position 64,523 of record JAFMOC010000869.1, on the reverse strand, counting down.
GTTAGTCCCCTTCACTCTGTTCTCTTATGATGGTGGACTGTTATGTCAGCAGCACTGCTGTGTCTGATCCACACACCAACACCCCACCACCGTGTCAGTATCACAGCAGTGCTGCTGGACAGACTACAGTCCACCAATCAGAACATACAGCTGTCTGATCCACTCACACCATCATCCACCACCCTGCTCTGTTCGCCCCCTCTACTCTGTTCTCTGATCAGGACCCCACAGAGCAGGTGTTATTAGGGTGGTGGATGATGGGACGAGTGGAACAGACCTCTGTATGTGCTGATTGGTGGACTGTTCTCTGTCCAGCCGTATTGCTGTGATACTGACATGGTGATTGTGTGTGGATCAGACACAGCAGTGCTGCTGGACAGACAACAGTCCTCCAATCAGAACATACAGGGGTCTGATGGTGGTGGTGCGAGTGTATCAGACCCCTGTGTGTTGTGATTGGTGGACTGTTCTCTGTCCAGCCGTACTGCTGTGATACTGACATGGTTGTGGTGTATTAGTGTGTGGATCAGACACAGCAGTGCTGCTGGACAGACTGCAGTACACCAATCAGAACACACGGGTCTGATCCACTCGCACCATCATCCACCACCCTAATTACACCTGCACTGTGGGATCATCATAGAACAGAGTGAGGGCGACTAACAGAGCAGGTGTTATTAGGGTGGTGGATGATGGGTCTGATCCACACACCACCACGTACGAGTGTTCTCTGTCCAGCCGTACTGCTGTGATACTGACATGGTGGTGGTGTATTAGTGTGTGGATCAGACACAGCAGTGCTGCTGGACAGACTACAGTACACCAATCAGAACACACAGGGGTCTGATACACTCGCACCATCATCCACCAACCAAATAATACCTGCTCTGTGGGGTCCTGATCATCAGAGAACAGAGTAGAGGGGCGAACAGAGCAGGGTGGTGTTTAGGGTGGTGGATGATGGTACGAGTGGATCAGACCCCTGTGTGTTCTGAATGGTGGACTGTAGACACTGTGTCTGTCCACACACTAATACACTGTCTGTACGGCTGGTACATGATCCACACATACAGCTAATACACGCACCATCCCATGTCAGTAATCACAGCAGTACGTGTGTCTGGACAGAGAACGGTGCACCAATCAGAAATTTTCATACAGGGGTCTGATCTACTGCTTCGTGCCGACCATCATCACCACTGCTCGAGCCCTAATAACACCAGTGTGGGACTGTGGGGTCCTGATCATCAGAGAACAGTAGAGTAACAGTGTGTCTGCTGCTGGAATCCAGAGTCATTAAAAATGTTTTTAAAGTCTTTAATCCGTTTTAAATGCTGAGTAAATTTTCATACAAGGTTGTTAATGTTTACATTCAAAGTGCTTTGGGTGCCGACACCTTTATACAAACTGCTCGAGCCCGTGTTTACTGTGTATGCAGTGTGGGACTGATCCGGGATCATCTCCAAGTGTTCTACTTTAACCCCAGTTTCAATCAGTTTCTCCTGCGTTGCACCATGTGACCACTAGGTGGTGCTGACGGAGTGGAAATGAGGGGTCCCGTTTCTTACAGTAGTTTAGGATGTTCTCATGCTTGTTGACTTGAGCAGCTATTAAATAATATTCGGTTAACTGCATTACATTCTTTAGAAAGAACTACGACATTCGACCACTGAGGTCACGTGCCATTCTGTGGTCCTCGTTATGCCCATATTTTGCGGTCGGATTTTTAAAGGCAAAAATGAATAGGACTGTAGCTGATGGCTCATATTAACCTTTAATTTGGACCCTTAACCCTCATGGTTCCATCTGGTTCTCTACATAATGCTATAAGGGTGTAGCTCCAAGGTTAAGGTACTGGACTTCCATGGTTGGAGGTTCTTATCCCACATTTACTGGGATGTACCCCACCATATTTGGGCCCTTAGTCCTCAAAGCTCCTTCTGGTTCTTTATATGAGGTTATGATGGAGGGTGGTGTAGCCTAATCTAAAGGTTGGAGGTTCGAATCACAAGTTTACTGAGATTTGAACTTCTAATTTGGCCCTTATTCCTCATAACTTCACCTGGTTCATTACATACATTATGAAGGTGGATTATTTGGTGTACCCTTAAATGTATTGGGCATTACAGGTGGTAGTTTACTGCAATTCCCTCAATTTGGACCCTTAACCCTCATGGTCCATCTCTACATGATGCTATGAGGGTGGAGGTAAGGGTGGTGTAGATCCAAGGTTAAGGTACTGGACTCTCAAGCTCATGGTTGGATGTTCCTATCCCAAATTAACTGGGATCTAAACCACCATATTTGGGCCCTTAGTCCTCACAGCTCCTTCTGGTTCTCTATATGAGGTTATGATGGAGGGTGGTGTAGCACAGCGGTTTGTGTATTGGGCAATTAATCTAAAGGTTGGAGGTTCAAATCTCAAGGTTACTGAGATTTAAACTTCTAATTTGGCCCTTTTTCCTCATAACTTCACCTGGTTCTTAACATAACATGATGGTGGAGGAGGTTAGGGTGGTGTAGCACAGCAGTTAGTGTAGGTTGGGGGTTCTTATCCCATGTTTACTGCAATATAACCCTCAATTTGGACCCTTAACTCTCGTAGCATCATCTGGTTCTCTACATGATGCTATCAGGGTGGAGGTAAGGGTGGTGTAGCTCCAAGGTTAAGGTACTGGACTCTCAAGCTCAAGGTTGGAGGTTCTTATCCCAAATTAACTGGGATCTACACCACCATATTTGGGCCCTTAGTCCTCAAAGCTCCTTCTGGTTCTCTAGATGAGGTTATGATGGAGGGTGGTGTAGCCTAATCTAAAGGTTGGAGGTTCAAATCTCAAGTTTACTGACATTTAAACTTCTAATTTGGCCCTTATTCCTCATAACTTCACCTGGTTCTTTACATAACATTATGAAGGTGGAGGTTAAGGTGGTGTAGCTCAGTGGTTAATGTATTGGGCATTAATTGGCAGGTTGGGGGTTCTTATCCCATGTTTACTGCAATATAACCTTCAATTTGGACCCTTAACCCTCATAGCTCCATCTGGTTCTCCACATGATGCTATGAGGGTGGAGGTAAGGGTGGTGTAGACCCAAGGTTAAGGTACTGGACTCTCAAGCTCATGGTTGGAGGTTCTTATCCCAAATTAACTGGGATATACACCACCATATTTGGGCCCTTAGTCCTCACAGCTCCTTCTGGTTCTCTATGAGGTTATGATGGAGGGTGGTGTAGCACAGTGGTTACTGTATGGGGCAATTAATCTAAAGGTTGGAGGTCCAAATCTCAAGTTTACTATGATTTTAAACCCCTAATTTGCCCTATTATTCCTCATTCCTCATAACTTTAAGGTGAAAGTTAGGTGGTTAGGTGATGAAGCTCAGTGGTTGGTGTATTGGGCATTAAGGTCAACTGAGTTCTCCAAATTGCCCCATATAGAGTGTGTCTGTGTGAGTGAGTGTGTGTCCAGTGATAGATTGGCGCCCTTTCCTGGGTGTATCTGCCCAGCGCCCGAAACGTTCTCCTCTGGATGGGCATGGGGAACCCCCCCCCCACGACCCTAATAGAGGATAATGGATGGATGGATGGAACCTGAAGTGCCGAACATGGGCATAACCAACAGCCGCTGACTACAAAATGGCCGACATCAGAGCAAATCAGAGCATAGAGAGTTGCTTCAGTGCATTTAATAAAAGTCCACAGGCCTTCTGACCTAGAACACGAGTAGAACACGACCGCCGTTACATCACAACACCGTGGTTCCGTGTCCTACACGTAAAGCTTACCCACAGTTCCTTGGTTTATCGCTGATGACTTTACTACAGTCTGCTGCGTCCGAGACGAACCAAAGTCTTAAAAAGCAAATGTGGCTTAGTGATTGGCATGTTCTCCTCTCAGCTCTAGGGATTCCCGGTTCGAATCCCCATCTAGGTGGAGTTTCCATGTCCTCCCCGTGTCCACATGGGTTTCCTCCGGGTTCTCCGGTTTCCTCCCACAGTCCAAAAACATGGATCAAGTCGATTGAATCCTCCAAATTGCCCCATATAGAGTGTGTTTTTGTGTGTGAGAGTGTGTGTGCCCAGTGATAGATTGGCGCCCTGTCCTGGGTGTATCTGCCCAGCGCCCGAAATGAAACGTTCCCCCCTGGATGGGCATGGGGAACCCCCCCCCCCCCCGACCCTAGTAGAGGATAAAGCGGAAGATAATGGATGCAGTCGATTGACTCCTCCAACTTGCCCCATATAGAGCTGGACATCTGAACGGAACGTTCCCGGTTGTTACCCCGTTCTGCAGTCCACATAGTTCCCTTTGATCCAGTAGCAGATCTGCGCGTATTTCAGCGGAGTGATCCGCACCGCCACGTTAAACTCTTGGGGCGCGCCGTTGAGGTCCACCCACTGGTGCCCGGAAAAGACGCCGATCACCTTCCGGTCCCAGCGCCTCTGTCTGCGGTCCCACATCCGGACGTAGACCCCCGACCCGCTGGCGCCCGGCTGTGCGTCGCAGTGCTGGTAGAGGAGGTCGTACGTTTCGTCTCCGGCCTTGCAGAAGCGGTAGACCAGCTGGCCCACGCGGTCGTTGTCGAAGCCCGAGAATTGCACCCGCTTCCCGGGCAGCTGCTTGGCGGGAGGGCTGACCCCCAGCTTCATGTGTTTTCGCTTGTGAGCCTTCTTCAGTTCCAGGAGCGCGTAGTCGTAGTCCATGCCGATGTCGTTGGCGTTGCCTTTGATCCAGCCCTTGGGCACGTGAGTCCGCTTGACCCGTATCCACTGGAACTTGGTTTTGTCGCTCGTCCTGTTCTGAGCCTGGTTCTTCTCCTGCGGCTTCAGGAAGCCCACCCGCAGCCTCTGAGCCCCTTTCACGTAGTTCTTCCCGTCATGGACGCAGTGCGCCGCCGTGAGGATGTGCCGGTCCCCCACCAGTGTCCCCGAGCAACCCGTGGAGAGCTTGACCGCCGTGGAAAAAGGGTAGTTCAGCAAAAAGTCCCGCCCCACGATGCTGAAGCGCCCGTCGTGCCCGAAGATCTGCCGCTTGGCTCTGGAGCGCCCCGGCTCGCCGGCGGGACTCGTGTGGAGGGTTTTGGGGTCGAAGCCGTAGATTCCCACCATCGTCTCCGTCAGGTGGCCGTCCGAGTACAGCGTCTCGTAGGACAGGAAGCTCCGGAGGTCCCAGTAGTTCGGCGTCGGAGCCTGTTTGTGACACTGTGGGCCGCAGGGAGAGGTCACTTCGAGGGGAGCCGGGCCCTGAAAGTCGGGGGTCGGCCGCTCGTCGATCTGCTGGGGCAGGACTACAGGGACACGCTGTAGGGGCCACTCGGGTTTTTGAGGGGAAACTGACCAAATGCCCAGGAAGAACAGGAGGGCTCGAGTTGGTGACGCCATCATGGTAACACTGAAAGAGACAAACAGGGAAAACATTTGAGTTCTAGAGTTCTAGAACCCATTTTTTCAGGCATATCTATTAGGGTCACGGGGGGGTTTCCCTATTCCCATTCGGGGGAGAACGTCTCGGGCGCTGGGCAGATACACCCAGGACAGGGTGCCAATCTATCACTGGACACACACTCACTCACACACTCTATATGGGGCAATTTGGAGAACTCAGTTGACCTTGATAATGTTTTTGGACTGTGGGAGGAAACCGGAGAACCCGGAGGAAACCCACTTCCTGCTGCTTCCTTAACCACAAGCCTATGAGCGCCTACGATAGCAATTTAATAAACTCAAGTAAATGAAGAGGTGGTGGCACGGTGGCTTAGTGGTTGGCATGTTCTCCTCTCAGCACTAGGGATTCCAGGTTTGAATCCCAATCTGGGTGGAGTTTCCATGTTCTCCCCATGTCCGTGTGGGTTTCCTCTGGGTTCTCCAGAGAGTGTCTGTGTGAGTGAGTGTGTGTCCAGTGATCGATTGGTGTCCTGTCCTGGATGTATCTGCCCAGCGCCCGAAACGTTCTCCCCTGGATGGGCATGGGGAACCCCCCTCCCCCCTTGACCCTAATAGAGGATAAAGCGGAAGATAAAGAATGAATGAAAGTAAATGAAGGGGGGTGGCACAGTGGCTTAGTGGTTTAGCATGTTCTCCTCTCAGCGCTGGGGAGTCCAGGTCCGAATCCCAATCTGGGTGGAGTTTCCATGTTCTCCCCGTGTCCGCGTGGGTTTCCTCCGGGTTCTCCGGTTTCCTCCCACAGTCCAAAAACATGGATCAAGGTCAATTGAGTTCTCCAAATTGCCCCATATAGAGTGTGTCTGTGTGAGTGAGTGTGTGTCCAGTGATAGATTGGTGCCCTGTCCTGGGTGTATCTGCCCAGCGCCCGAAACGTTCCCCCCTTAATGGGCATGGGGAACCCCCCTCCTTGACCCTAGTAGAGGATAAAGTGTCTCATCTCAATCTGAAATTCATTTCTTCTAAAAGTCCCGTTCATGAGTGTTCCACTAAAAAAAAAGGTCCACACTTGCCAAAAGGAACATCGAAGGGACACATCTGGCAGCTTGAATTAGGAACAGGCTGGGACTATTCCAGTGTCCAAACACGCATGTGACAGCGAGCGGACCCTCAAAGCGTGACCTCTGACCTGACAGAGACGACTCCAAAGAACAAAGTATGAATTGATGCTTTTGATATTTAAATGTGCCGTCGCAGCTGCCTGCGATGCAGAACGCTTGGTGAAGTGTAAACAAGGATTAAAATGCCAAGGCAATCCAAGGTTCCCTTTGTCAACGACTCTCCGTGCCCGGGCCCCACCAAGAACTCTGGATGAAGTGCCCTTGTTCTAAATATCCATCCATTCATTATTTTCCGCTTTATCCTCTATTAGGGTCGGGGGGGGGTCCCCCATGCCCATCCAGGGGAGAACGTTTTGGGCGCTGGGCAGATACACCCATGACAGGACACCAATCTATCACTGGACACACACTCACTCACACAGACACACTCTATATGGGGCAATTTGGAGAACTTAATTGAATTGATCCATGTTTTTGGACTGTGGGAGGAAACCGGAGACACGGGGAGGACATGGAAACTCCACCCAGATTGGGATTCCAGCATATCCCCAGCGCTGAGAGGAGAACATGCCAACTACTAAACCACCATGCCACCCCTGTGGCACCATTTATTCCAAATCTGGACTTTATGTTCTCCAGATTGTAATTGCTTTGTTGATGGACTCACACAAGTTTAGTAACAGCTTGTCCAGGCTTCATTCGTCCTCAGTGAGTATCCAACACAGCAGTCTGCTTATTTCAAACGGAACACTTAATCCGGCTGGATTAGTGGCGTGCAAACAGCGGGTTTAGCTTTCGTTCAGGTTTCAGACGGGTCTAGTCTTACAATAAAAACGACATGAGGTTTAACAGCAGGGTTCCGTTTGGTAATTCCTTCCTGAAGCTGGATATTTAGATTCCCATCATCAACAAAAAGAGATGCATTAAAAAAATAAAGATATGCTGTTTGCAGAATTACAGAATACAGTGCAGTACAAGGTGGAACGGTGGCTGAGTGGTTGAGCATGTTCTCCTCTCAGCGCTAGGGATTCCCAGTTCGAATCCCCATCTGGGTGGAGTTTCCATGTTCTCCCCGTGTCCACGTGGGTTTCCTCCCGGGTCTCCAGTTTCCTCCCACAGTCCAAAAACATGGATCAAGTCAATTGAGTTCTCCAAATTGCCCCATATAGAGTGTGTTTGTGTGAGTGAGTTTGTGCCCAGGGATGGATTGGTGTCCTGTCCTGGGTGTATCTGCCCAGCACCCGAAACGTTCTCCCCTGGATGGGCATGGGGAACCCCCACACTTTAAAATTCACTAGTGGTGATTAAGTTCTCACCTCATTATCCATCCATTATCCTCCACTTAATCTTATACCAGGGTCGTGGAGACGGGGGGGGAGTGCTGCTTTAGTAGAGTAATAATATGAATGTATATTTTTCCATCCATCCATTATCTTCTGCTTTATCCTCTATTAGGGTCGCGGGGGGGGTTCCCCATGCCCATCCAGGGGAGAACGTTTTGTGCGCTGGGCAGATACACCCAGGACAGGACACCAATCTATCACTGGACACACACTCACTCACACACTCTATATGGGGCAATTTGGAGTATTTAATTGACCATGATCCATGTTTTTGGACTGTGGGAGGAAACCGATGTGGACATGGTGAGAACATGGAAACTCCACCCAGATTGGGATTCAAACCAGGAATCCCTAGCGCTGAGAGGAGAACATGCCAACCACTGAGCCATCATGCCGCCATGAATGTATATTCCATCCATCCATTATCTTCTGCTTTATTCTATATTAGGGTTGCGGGCGGGTTCCCCATGCCCATCCAGAGGAGAACATTATGGGCACTGGGCAGATACACCCAGGACAGGACGCCAATCTATTGCTAGTTTCCATGTTCTCCCCGTGTCCACGTGGGTTTCCTCCGGGTTCTCCAGTTTCCTCCCACAGTCTAAAAACATGGATCAAGTCAATTGATTTCTCCAAATTGCCCCATATAGAGTGTGTGTGTGAGTGAGTGTGTGCCCAGTGATAGATTGGTGTCCTGTCCTGGGTGTATCAGCCCAGCGCCCGAGACGTTCTCCCCTGGATGGGCATGGGGAACGCCCCGCGACCCTAATATAGGATAAAGCGGAGGATAATGGAATGGAATGGAATGGAATGGAGGGCAATTTGGAGAATTCCGTTCCTGATGATTAAGCACAAATTCCAACAAACACTGCTATAGTGTATAATGTATAGACTTATTCTATACTAGCTGTTATAGGGAGAAAACCTGACATGTGATGTTATACAGAAAAGCTGTCCTCTGTGTGATGATTAAGTGTCTCAGTATTTTCGATCATGTTGACCAGCACCCAACTTAATCTTTTAAACATTTATTCAAATTCAACAAATGTATAACTTTTCCCATCCCACGTATAATACGTAAAATATTAATGTATATTTAATATTATATATTATAAAAAATATATTATTATTATTATTATTATTATTACCCCCCCCATATCAGCTTCATCTGTTTGTCTGTGTCTGGTAAAAAGTTTGCAAATGCTATTTCACCCATTTCCCGTTATCTGATTAAGCTGAAACTTTGCACAAGCAGTTTCACAAGCATTGTTCATCGTCGAGGACAACACATGAATCAATTTAAAAAAAACGACCAATTAATTAACTAATTACTGGTCATTAATTAATTTTGTTTTCGATGGATTAATTGCCCATTTTCTATTAAATTTTCTACTTCACAAGCAGAATAAAGGATAAGGATAAATATAGGATCAAGTCATTTAACATGATATAGGGCTGGTTTTTAAAAAAGATTTTTTTTAATATATATTTTTTAAATTGTATTATTCGGATGTTATATTTTGCATTGTTCATATGAGTTATTTTATGCAGTGTTGATTATTAATATCTAGTTAAGACTAAGAAATTAATTCTAATGACATGGTATTTATTTATTACGTACAAAATATTATTATTTTTTATTCCTATAGTGGATAAAGCCAAAGTACAATTCACAAAAAGCACTTTGAATGCCAGCATATTTAACATACCCATGATTTTGAAGCTTTTATAATCACAGCCGTAAGTGGGAAAGCATGATGTCAATAAGAATGCAATATGGATTAAATTAAATCATTTTTATTCATTAGTTGTGCAAAAAATAAATAAAATAAAATAAACAATTCAAACCGTTTTTTTTTTTTTTTTAAAAAAACCCACAAAGGAAGCAAACTTATCCTTTTGTGGCAACACTTCCAAACCCCCGCATCTACATTCTGTTTTATGGGCGCGGTAGCTCAGTGGTCAGGGCATTTGGCTCTCAATCTGAAGGTTGGGGGTTCAAATCCCAGGTCCACTGAAGTTACCAGTGTGGGTCCTTGAGCAAGACCCTTAACCCTCATTGCTCCAGGGATGTTGTGATGAACCCTGTGCTCACCTTGTAAGTCGCTTTGGATAAAAGCGTCCAATAAATGACCAAATGTAAAATTCATATTTACATTTATTTGCAGAATACTTTATTTCTAATTCTATTTATTACCATATAACTTGCCATAATTTCCAGTAAGCAGATTAAATGCACTTTATGCCTCTACGCTTAAAGTTGTGATTGAAATAGTTTTTGAAGCATCGATCTGTTAATTTCACTGTATATATACGGCGGCACGGTGGCTTAGTGGTCAGCACGTTCGCCTCTCAGTTCTAGGGATTCTCGGTTCGAATCCCCATCTGGTTGGAGTTTCCATGTTCTCCCTGTGTCCGCGTGGGTTTCCTCCGGGTTCTCCGGTTTCCTCCCACAGTCCAAAAACATGGATCAAGTCAATTGAATTCTCCAAATTGTCCCATATAGAGTGTGTCTGTGTGAGTGAGTGTGTGTCCAGTGATAGATTGGTGTCCTGTCCTGGAAACGTTCTCCCCGAAACGTTCTCCCCTGGATGGGCATGGGGAACCCCCCCCCCCCCCCCCCACGACCCTAATAGATGATAAAGCGGGAGATAATGAATGAATGAATATATATATATATATATATATATATATATATATATATATATATATATATATATATATATATATATATATATATATATATGTGTGTGTATGTATATGTATAGTACAAATAAAGATCACCGGATTCAGCTGGAGTCCCGGATCGCTGAGTCAGCAGGTGGTTCTGAAACAGAACAACTAAATGTGTCCAAAATCCATCGAGCTTGTGGATGAAGGCTGGTGTTTGTGCTCCTCTTCCTCAGAGAACATGTCTTCTGAAGTCCATCAACATCAAAGTGAAAGTCGATGAGCGCGAGCGTGAAGAGCAGAGCAGCGGGAGCACGCCCATCTCGCGACCACGTGACCGTGCGCCAGCGCCTCCGGTGCGTACAACCTGCAGAGTCTCAAACCTAAAAACTAAAAATTTAACTTTAAATAACGCTGCACCTCCCAATATCTCTGAACCTTCTGCATGATAACCGCGTCGAGTACTAATACCAACTCATGACTAAAATTTTACTTTTGACAGTCACTGTATTAAGAGGAGGCGGCACAGTGGCTTAGTGGTTTAGCATGTTCTCCTCTCAGCGCTAGGGATTCCCGGTTCGAATCCCCATCTGGGTGGAGTTTCCATGTTCTCCCCGTGTCCGCGTGGGTTTCCTCCGGGTTCTCCGGTTTCCTCCCACAGTCCAAAAACATGGATCAAGTCAATTGAATTCTCCAAATTGTCCCATATAGAGTGTGTGTGTCTGTGTGAGTGAGTGTGTGTCCAGTGATATATTGGCGTCCTGTCCTGGGTGTATCTGCCCAGCGCCCGAAACGTTCTCCCCTGAATGGGCATGGGGAACCCCCCCCCCCCAACCCTAATAGAGGACTCTAATTGGAAGATAATGAATGAATGAATGTATTAAGAGGCGGCACGGTGGCTTAGTGGTTTAGCATGTTCTCCTCTCAGCGCTAGGGATTCCCGGTTTGAATCCCCATCTGGGTGGAGTTTCCATGTTCTCCCCGTGTCCCCGTGGGTTTCCTCCGGGTTCTTCAGTTTCCTCCCACAGTCCAAGAACATGGATTAAGGTCAATTGAGTTCTCCAAATTGCCCCATATAGGGTGTCTCTGTGTGAGTGTGAGTGTGTGCCCTGTGATAGATTGGCACCCTGTCCTGAGTGTATCTGCCCAGCGCTCGAAACCTTCTCCTCTGGATGGGCAATGGAACCCCACCCCCCACCCCCACGACCCTAATAGAGGATAAAGCGGAAGATGATTGACAGATGTTAAAATTTTACTTTTGACAGTCACTATATTAACGAGGATTCCCGGTTCGAATCCCAATCTGGCTGGAGTTTCCATGTTCTCCTCGTGTCCACGTAGGTCTCCTCCGGGTTCTCCGGTTTCCTCCCACAGTCTAAAAACATGGATCAAGTCAATTGAGTTCTCCAAATTGCCCCATGTAGAGTGTGTCTGTGTGAATGAGTGTGTGCCCAGCGATAGATTGGCGTCCTGTCCTGGGTGTATCTGCCCAGCGCCCGAAACGTTCTCCTCTGGATGGGCATGGGGAAGATACACCCAGGACAGGGCGCCATTCCATCACTGGGCACTGGGCACCCCCCCACCCCTGCAACCCTAGCACAGGATAAAGTCACAGGATGGATGGAGTCACTTTATTAGATTCATTAACATTTAGAGTGATCCACTTCTATGAGGTTTAAGGGTCTGACTCAAGGAGGACTCACATTGGTAACTTTAGTGGACCTGGGATTTGAACACACCCCTTTCTGGTTGATAAACCAACACCCTAGCCAGAGAGTTGCCACATGATTTGTTGTTTTTCAGTTATTGTCTGTAATCATTCATTCATTCCTTCATTATCTCCCGCTTTATCCTCTATTAGGGTCGTGCCCATCCAGGGGAGAACGTTTCGGGTGCTGGGCAGATACACCCAGGACAGGACGCCAATCCATCGCTGGACACACACTCACACACACAGACACACTCTATATGGGGCAATTTGGAGAACTCAATTGACTTGATCCATGTTTTTGGACTGTGGGAGGGAACCGGAGAACCCGGAGGAAACCCACGTCGACACGGGGAGAACATGGGAACTCCACCCAGATAGGGATTCGAACCGGGAATCCCTAGTGCTGAGAGGAGAACATGCCAACCACTAAACTACCGTGCCGCCTGTCTGTAATCAGTTATTGTCTTTTTCACAGACTTTGTTAGTCCCCTCTCAGGTCTTTTTACTTTTGTACTCACTGCTGTGTCAGTGTTGGGTTCAGAAAGCACCACCACCTAAAAGCATTCACCAGAACCACAAAGTACTGCAGGACTGGATTATATAGTTTGGAAAATGCTTATTAGGACCGTTATAAACATTTTAACAAAGCAAATATAATTAACTAAGCTAGAAATAAACACAAGGTTTAATGAATCTATGCAAATTGTATTATGTTTTCCATTTTTCCAATAACAGGCTCACAGCAGGGTGTGGCTGAGCACGTTCTACTCCCAAATTATCAGATTAATAAAGATTTAAGGTTGTGCGGCCCACTTCCTGTAAACAGCCTGAATTCAGCAGAGAGGTAAGAACAAAAAGAGGAAAATCATTCATTCATCCATTATCACATCTTTTAACACATTGTACAGTTTATTTATATATGTGCACTACAGTTTTAAACTTTGGTCATTCATTCTTTCATTGTCTTCCGCTTTATCCTCTATTAGGGTCGCGGGGGGTCCCCATGTCCATCCAGTAGAGAACGTCTCAGTAGCTGGGCAGATACACCCAGGACAGGACACCAAGGTTTAAGGACAAGTTTTAAACTTTGTTTTAAACTTAATTTTTCACATATTCCATCCATCCATTATCTTCCGCTTTATCCTTTATTAGGGTCGCGGTGGGGTTCCCCATGCCCATCCAGGGGAGAACGTCTCGGGCGCTGGGCAGATACACCCAGGACAGGACGCCAATCTATCACTGGACACACACTCACTCACACAGACACACTCTATATGGGGCAATTTTGAGAATTCAATTGACTTGATCCATGTTTTTGGACTGTGGGAGGAAACCGGAGAACCCGGAGGAAACCCACGCAGACACGGGGAGAACATGGAAACTCCACCCAGATGGGGATTCGAACCGGGAATCCCTAGCGCTGAGAGGCGAACGTGCTAACCACTAAGCCACCGTGCCGCCGAGGAAAATCATGTGACGAGAAGAAAAGTTCGCTTGAATACGTAATATGTTCATCTTGACTTCTGAATTTTAAAAATTTTATATGAATATTTGTCTGGCTGCGTGGCGGAGCAGTGGTTAGCTCACCTCACAGCAGGAGGTCCTGGGTTCATTTCCTGAGAAGACCAGACCAGGTCCTTTCTGTAGAGTTTGTATGTTCTCCCCATGTCTATGTCTTTCAGAAGCTCACATTTCTTTCCACAGTTTTAAAAACATAACACGTTGACCTAGGTGCCATTTGTCTGTGTGTCCACCTTGAGATAAGAGGGTTGATCTAGCTAGGGTGTTCCTCACTTTCCTTCCTAAGAAGGAAACATTTACATTACATTCGGTCATTTATCAGATGCTTTTATCCAAAGCGACTTACAAGGTGAAAACAGGGTTCAGCACAACATCTCTGGAGCAATTAGGGTTAAGGTTCTTGCTCAAGGACCCACACTGGTAACTTCAGTGGACCTGGGATTTGAACCCCCAACCTTCAGATTGATAGCCCAACGCCCTAACCACTGAGCTACCATACCATACCACAAACACACTCTATATGGGGCAATTTAGATAATTCAACTGACCTTGATCCATGTTTCTGGACTGTGGGAGGAAACCGGAGAACACGGAGGAAACCCACGCGGACACGGGGAGATGATGGAAACTCCATCCAGATTGGGATTCGAACTGGGAATCCCTAGTGCTGAGAGGAGAACATGCTAACCACTAAGCCACTGTGCCGCCCTATTATTATTATTATTATTATTATTATTATTATTATTATTATTATTATTATTTTGATCTTTTACTTGTGGGAGGAGCATCCAGAGGAAAATATTCAGGTGCTGGGCATATATACCAATCCATTGTGGTGTTTGAATTATTAATATTAATATTATTATTAATTTTAAATAGACACACTTTAGACTGAATCCTTTACCTCAGTGCTCATGGATATGCACAATAAATATCTCTTTAAAAATCAAATTGATATTACAGAAAGTATTTTCACATGGGACATGAATAACTATAAAGTTAAAAATAAAAAAAGCACAAATTTCCAGATGTTAAATGCAGCTGCACAAAGAAAAAACATGATTCCGCAATTTAACTTCTTCATGCAAACAGGATGTTATAATTAAACATTACAGTTTTAACGTGTTTTCCTTCCAGTCAGTCGCACATTATACAAATTATACAAAATACATGAATGTTATATGATGTAAGCCATAAATCACAGAATTAGGAAGTCTTTTTAAGATCAAGCTCCTGCACTAGACATAAAAAGACTTTAATATACAAGAGAACATTTTATATAAAATTTAAATATCTGACTGTGATGCTTTTAAAAGGTTGTTTTCTGTGTATTTTGTAGATAATGCTGCTTTCCATCCATCCCCATGCTTCAGTCATCAGTAAGTGCCAAGATTCTACTTTGTTTTTGACTAAAATACATATTATTATCATATTAAACAATATGAAGTTGTTGACATTTACATTTACACGGGTAAACCAAAATTAATTTCATTTATTTTATTTTATTATCTTCCGCTTAGGGCACGGTGGCTTAGTGGTTGGCATGTTCTCCTCTCAGCGCTAGGGATTCCCGGTTCGAATCCCCATCTGGGTGGAGTTTCCATGTTCTCCCCGTGTCTGCGTGAGTTTCCTCCGGGTTCTCCGGTTTCCTCCCACAGTCCAAAAACATGGATCAATCAATTCCGTCCATCCATCTATTATCTTCCGCTTTATCCTATATTAGGTTTGCGGGGGTGTTCCCCATGCCCATCCAGGGGAGAACGTTTCGGGCAGTACACCAATCTATCACTGGGCACACACTCACTCACTCACACATACACGCTATATGGGGCAATTTGGAGAACTCAATTTACTTGATACATGTTTTTGGACTGTGGGAGGAAACCGGAGAACCCGGAGGAAACCCACACGGACATGGGGAGGACATGGAAACTCCACCCAGATTGTGGTTCAAACCTGGAATCCCTAGCGCTGAGAGGAGAACATGCTAACCACTAAGCCACCGTGCCGCCCTGGATCAATCGAGTTCTCCAAATTGCCCCATATAGAGTGTGTGTGTGTGAGTGAGTGTGTGTCCAGTGATAGATTGGCACCCTGTCCTGGGTGTATCTGCCCAGTGCCCGAAATGTTCTCCCCTGGATGGGCATGGGGAACCCCCCCCGACCCTAATAGTTGATAAAGCAGTAGGTAATGGATGGATGGATCTTCCGCTTAATTATCTACTAGGGTTGGGGGGGTTCTATCCAAGAGGTACAGCATTTAGGGCATGGGGCACAATCAGGACAGGGCACCAATCCATTGCTGGGCACATTCACTCACTCACACACACACACACACACTATATAGGGGCAATTAAGAGCAGCAAATTTACATTGAATCCATGTTTTTAGACTGTGGGAGGAAACCAAGAATGGGGAGAACATGCAAAATGGCAAAACTTTTCATATCAATGTAAGTCCAAACAAATTCAGACCTATAAAATGTTATCAAAGGTTTAAAGTGTTTGTTTATTAATGTAAAATAAAGCTAGAACGTGGCATTGTGTGTGTGTGTGTGTGGGGGCTACAATTCATCCAGGTTCTAGCATTTTAAACAGGCTGTGGGTAAACTGTTACCCAAACGATGGCAAAGGTCAGGGACTGATGAAAGTAAGTAAAGCTTTCCCATGACCACAATACTCCTTATTTAGGTCTGCGTCTCGCGTTTAGGGGTCAAGGACGTGTAATGTGTCCTTAGAGACTTCGCTTTGGGTCTTAAAGAATTGAAAGCATGGGCCAAATGCGGCAGCAGCGCTAATGTAAAATAAATGAAGAAAAGAAAGGAAAGCAGCCTCCAGGCGTTTGAAGGGATTTTAATGGACGTGAGATGTGTGCGTTCTATGAGAGGAGCAGCAGAATGCGGGTTCAGCTGGACATTGAAGAGGGAGATAGAAAAGAGGAAGAGGATACAGAGAATAAATTGGCTTTCTGCCCCCTGACTCTGACCTTTACCTCACTCCAGTCGTGGGTGCACCCATGAATTCATGAAAGCCTGGTCTGTTTGGAGCTATTGGCTCGATCTCCATGGTAGCGCTGAAGACTGCACGTTTTGCATTTATATCCCGCCTACTCCGTCCAGCCATGGCATTCTGGCACTTGGTCTGAATGTCCTAATGTCGGCGCACAAAACAGTATTTATGCGTAAATGAGGAAGTTAACTGTGACAATGACATTTATTATTAAATTGATTTATTACGTTAGTAAATCTTGGATTTGGGTTTTATTTTCTTTAATAACATCATTGAATATCTGCTATGAACGGCAGGTTTTTGGAAATTATCTGCATATGATGGCAAAAAAAAGTTTTTATGTCTGTTGTGATGGTGCGATTTTTTTATTTATTTTTTCTTAAATTTGCATTTAAGATTCAAGAAAATTTTATTATCATTAATATCACATGTGGTACATGAGATAAGAACAAAATTATGGCTCACGGACCCCGATTACTCTGTTATTTTAAAGTTATCATTTAAATTTTAATTTTAAAGAAGAAAATGAGAATTATTATTATTATTATTTTTTTATACAAAAATACAGTATATAGATGTGTGAAATATACTAATATTCAATTATGAATATTATTCATTATCTTCCGCTTTATCCTATATATTAGGGTCCTATATATTATATATATTATCCTATATATTATATTATAATATTTAATTTATGTTTAATCATAAACATAAACATTTTTTATCTCATTTTCCATCCATTATCTTTCCGCTTTATCCTCTATTAGGGTCACGGTGGGGTTCCCCCATGCCCATCCAGGGGAGAACGTTTCGGGCGCTGGGCAGATAGACCTAGGACAGGACACCAATCCATCACTGGGCACAAACTCACACACACAAACACACTCTATATTGGGCAATTTTGGAGAACTTAATTGACTTAATCCATGTTTTTGGACCGTGGGAGGAAACCGGAGAACCCGGAGGAAACCCACACAGACACGGGGAGAACATGGAAACTCCACCCAGATGGGGATTCGAACCAGGAATCCCTAGCGCGAGGTGAACGTGCCGACCACTAAGACACCGTGCCACCTTTTTCAACATATTATTTTTTGTATTTCCAACCTAAAATTGTATACGGTTGTTAATACAGACGTTACACTTTAAACACGAGGTTTAATTGTTATTTCAACATATTTCTAGATAATGTTCATATTTCTTCCCCTGCTGCTTCTTTGAAAACAGTACAAATTTTTAAAATGACAAAACTGCGACGGGCTTCACGGCTCCATTTAAAAACACTAAAAATTTCATACATGGCTGTAAAAGATCTCATAAATCCAAACGAACTGTGCTGGCATGTGTGCATTAAAGACATTCCTGTGATCACTTCAAAAGTGCATGACAAGCTGTTAATTTTATTGGGATGGGGGAGTGTTGGGACGGAGAAATATCCCATGACCCTTTACATCAGAAAGAGGAGGGCTTTGTGTTGGCTTCGGTCTTTCGGATGTGTATATTAAAGCTGGTACTGCAGCGATAACGGAGGGTCTGCAAAGCCCGAGGAATCGGCGCAGCTCCCCCTACGCTTCTCCCTGTGAGTCAGGAGTGAGTCACTGCCACCAGGGAGAGGCCTGAAAAAATGTAGCTGCACATGTCTCCACAAAGTTCTATTCGGGGGGGCTGCGGATGATCAGCGATGCCGTGCATTACCATTCAAAACCCTGAAAATGATTATGATTCAAGAATTTGGCCACGGACTGAGTTCTTTAAGCTTGAGTTCATGTTTTAGAGGGTTCGATGGCAACCTCTATCTTTAATACCTCCCTTTCTCCTCTGCAGCATTTCTGTGAGGTTCCTTAGTCTTTTTCAACCAATTATATTCTTTCCTTCAATTTCACATTTATGATTTATTATATATAAAGAGGGTGGCACGGTGGTTTACATTACATACATACATTTGGTTTGGACGCTTTTATCCAAAGCGACTTACAAGGTGAGCACAGGGTTAATCACAACATCCCTGGAGCAATGAGGGTTAAGGGTCTTGCTCAAGGACCCACACTGGTAACTTCAGTGGACCTGGGATTTGAACCCCCAACCTTCAGATTGATAGCCCAACACCCTGACCACTGAGCTACTTTGGTTTAGTGGTTAGCATGTTCTCCTCTCAGCTCTAGGGATTCCTGGTTCGAATCCCCATCTGGGTGGAGTTTCCATGTTCTCCCCGTGTCCGCGTGGGTTTCCTCCGGGTTCTCCGGTTTCCTCCCACAGTCCAAAAACATGGATCAAGTCAATTGAGTTCTCCGGATTGCCCCATATAGAGTGTGTACAGTATGTGTGTGTGTCTGTGTGAGTGAGTGTGTGCCCAGTGATAGATTGGTGTCCTGTCCTGGGTGTATTTGCCAGCGCACGAGATGTTCTCCCCTGGATGGGCATGGGAAACCCCCCCGCGATCCTAATATAGGATAAAGCGGAAGATAATGGATGGATGGATACATATAAAGATGGGTGGCATGGTGGTGTTGTGGTTAGCATGTCAGCCTCTCAGCGCAGAGGTTCCATGTTCTACCCGTGTCCACGTGGGTATCCTCCCACAGTCTAAAAACATGGATTTAAGGTGTGTGTCTGTGTGCCCAGATATAGAGTGTATGTGCACTTCTCTGCATGATGCAGTTGTTGAAAGTGTGTGTGTGTGTGTGTCTATATATTTTTGTGTATGTCTGTATGTTTATGTATGTATGTGTGTGTGTGTGTGTGTGTATGAATATGTGTGTATATGTGTGTTAATGCTATTTTAATGGTGCAGGGTGACCATCCATCCATTATCTTCCGCTTTATCCTCTATTAGGGTTGCGGGGGGGGGGGGGGGTCCCCATGCCCAACCAGGGGAGAATGTTTCGGGCGCTGGGCAGATACACCCAGGACAGGACGCCAATCTATCACTGGACACACACTCACTCACACACACACTCTATATGGGGCAATTTGGAGAATTCAGTTGACCTTGTTCCATGTTCCATGTGGACACGGGGAGAACATGGAAACTCCACCCAGATTGGGAATTGAACTGGGAATCCCCAGCGCTGAGAGGAGAAAATGCTAACCACTAAACCACCATGCCGACCAATTATATAAATTACATAAATGAACATTTACACCTCTTGCAGGTTACAATAAAGATTCCGATATTTTCCCAAGGGATGCGCACCTAGTCACATGATCAGTGTGGGAGCGTGAGGTGAACACTGTGTTGAGTTTATGAGGAAATAAGCAGGAACAGCAGGGATTCCCCCGAGTGCCACTCAGTATAATTGGGACACATTTCGCATGCATTCCTGGTCGGAAACTAACAATTACATTAAGTGCTGAATCTGTGAGTGACTATGTCCATCTGTCTGTCCTCCATCCCATTCATCTCAGCTTCTCAATGCAGCTTCAGCTGTCTCTGGCAAGTTATAAGGATCTTTAGAAGTACTGAAAAGCAGGCCGATAAAATCCACAGGAATGCAAAGATGGAAAATCCGATCGCAGCCAAATTTCTATCCAACTGAAAACGGGCAGAAAAACTTTTGGGAGGCAACTGGAACACGCTGCCGATTCAGATTCCTCTGCGCAAATATGCATGACGGAGAACATGGAACTCGTGGGATACCGAAGAAGCTTCAGTATTGTCCTGGCTCGACCTACGGTTGAACGAAATCCCTAAAACGCTCCGAGCCAGCCATGTGACTCCACAGAGCTTTATATATTCACTCACTTCTGTCTTTTGCCCAGCTGGACATGTCCAAGGGAAACAGTCTACACTTGCATGTGCACCGTGCATGTCGGAATCAGCACTCAGCATAATGGTCTGTGACCAGGCATGAACGTTGGTGAATGTAATCTGATCAAAACACAGCACGTCGTTGATGGACGTCGTCCAAATCTGGGGCTCCTCATCCAGGTGCTAGTCTGCTGCCCTGCAGCTGCTGGTTCCATTCAGGAATTTTAAATAGCAGGAGTTCCAGGAGCCAGACCCGGCCAAGTCCCTACCTTTACCACGCCAGCACATCTGACTGCGGTTGGCTTGGGCTTTGTGTGATACACACCCTACACTATTAACAGTAAAAGCACCAAAACTGGAGTGATGATATAAAATGATCTGGTTTTGGTTAGGGCGGCACGGTGGCTTAGTGGTTAGCACGTTCGCCTCTCAGCTCTAGGGATTCCCGGTTCGAATCCCCATCTGGGTGGAGTTTCCATGTTCTCCCCGTGTCCGTGTGGGTTTCCTCCGGGTTCTCCGGTTTCCTCCCACAGTCCAATAACATGGATCAAGTCAATTGAGTTCTCCAAATTGCCCCATATAGAGTGAGTGTGTATGTGTGAGTGAGTGTGTGCCCAACGATGGATTGGCGCCCTGTCCTGGGTGTATCTGCCCAGCGCCCGAGATGTTCTCCCCTGGATGGGCATGGGGAACCCCACCACGACCCTAATAGAGGATAAAGCGGGAGATAATGAATGAATGAATGGTTTTGGTTATGGTTTCCCATATTTTCATTTGGGAACACCAGGACACCTTGAAGTTGGGGGGGTGGGTGTTTTTCAGTAAAATTATTCTATAGTATAGTATTATATATAAGGGTGGCATGGTGGCTTAGTGGTTAGCACGTTCTCCTCTCAGCGCTGGGGATTCCCGGTTCGAATCCCCATCTGGGTGGAGTTTCCATGTTCTCCCCGTGTCCGCGTGGGTTTCCTCCGGGTTCTCCGGTTTCCTCCCACAGTCCAAAAACATGGATCAAGTCAATTGCCCCATATAGAGTGTGTCTGTGTGAGTGTGTGTGTGCCCAGTGATAGATTGGTGTCCTGTCCTGGGTGTATCTGCCCAGTGCCCGAAACGTTCTCCCTTGGATGGGCATGGGGAACCCCCCTGCGACCCTATTAGAGGATAAAGCAGAAGATAATGAATGAATGAGCATTATATATAGTAATTTTATTCAAAGGCAGCACGGTGGCTTAGTGGTTAGCATGTTCGCCTCTCAGCTCTAGGGATTCTCAGTTCGAATCCCCATCTGGGTGGAGTTTCCAAGTTCTTCCCGTGTCCGCGTGGGTTTCCTCCGGGTTCTCCGGTTTCCTCCCACAGTCCAAAAACATGGATCAAGTCAATTGAGTTCTCCAAATTGATAGAGTCTCCATATAGAGTGTCTGTGTGAGTGAGTGTGTGCCCAGTGATAGATTGGCGCCCTGTCCTGGGTGTATCTGCCCAGCGCCCGAAACGTTCTCCCCTGAATGGGCATGGGGAACCCCCCCCCCCGCGACCCTAATAGAGGATAAAGCGGAAGATAATGGATGGATGGATGAATTAGCCAATTTAAAAAAATACCTCTGGTGTGGAATGGCAATTGGACAATGAGACATATGTACCTGCTTTGCACACGGCTTCTCATTTGTCTCGACCCGGGCTGAAAGCGGGGAAACTCTTTTGTAAATGGTCAGTAAACATACTCTTGCGCTTCAGCATGTTGCTTGCAGACTGACATGCAGTGCCCTAGTGCCGGGACATTTCATGGTCCAATGAAGGTCATTTAAAAACCAGGACATTTCCTCACGTTTGGTCACCCTAATTTTGGTTGTTCACAGAGACTTGTAGATGTGCGTGTGTAGGTTCCTCCCACAAGCGGAGAAGAAATGAGCTTTATCTCAAAGATCTATTATAATAAGCACAACAATAGGGCATTTCTATGAACTCTGGCATCAACAAAACCCCAGTGTTTATCAAATAGCTTTGCTTTGGCATCGCGCTGAAGATCAGTTTACATTTTTTTGAAATGCTGTTACACAGCCAAAAATACGTGGGGTAGCTTCCTTAGTTCCTGTAAAAGGTAAAGTTAAAATATCCTGTAATTAAATTACAATGGAACAATTATATCAATACCTATGGTTTTGTGGTCTAACGTTTATAATGCTGATATATAATGATGGTCAGATTTCCACATACTTTAGGGCTCATTGTGTGTTTAAATACAGTACCAGTCAATAGTTAGGCCACGCCCCCTTCTTGCTCCATCATCTATCTCCTCCACTTATCATATAGATGGACTTTGTAGTTTTACAATTACAGACTGTAGTCCATCTGTGTTCTTTGCTGTTGTTAGTCCCCTGTTGGTTCTCTGTTCTCTGTTGGTTCTCAGGAGCATCACAGAACAGGTATCATTTGGGTGGTGAATTGTTTATTGTCAGTTCTCCAGTGACACTGATGTGGTGAGGGGCTTTTAGTGCAGCAGTGCTGCTGGAGGTTCATTTCTCCACCTCAGTGACACTGCTGGGATAGGAATAATGCACCAACCCAATAACCCCTGCTCTGTGGTGGTACTATTGGGGTTCTGACCATTAGAACAGAGTAAAGGGGATGTACACAGTATGTACTGTAGAACACACACAGATGGACTACAGAATGGAATTGGAGAACTACAAAGTCCATCTTTACAGTATTAGTCAGTAGACACAGTGTTTATTAACCTCAGTATCACTACGGTGTCTGATCCTCTTTTACCAGTGCAACACACTAACACACCACCACAATGTTGGTGTCACTGCAGTGCTTAAACTGATTCACCACTTTAATGCATCCATCCATTCATTATCTTCTGCTTTATCCTCTTTTAGGGTTGCGGGGGGGGGGGGTTCCCCATGTCCATGTCCATGTCCATGTCCATCCATGGGTGCACGTCTCAGAAGCTGGGCAGATACACCCAGGACAGGACACCAATCTTTCACTGGGCACACACACTCACTCACACACACACAGACACACTCTATATGGGGCAATTTGGAGAATTCAATCGACCTTGACCTCTAATGCCTTTAGGGCAGACCCGGACTATTTTACAATCCAGTTACTTGCCTCATTTACCCGCTGTTCAGGTCATATGAGGTCAACGGGAAGTTAGAAATCTAATGTAAACGAGTGTACAGTAGGCTTGAGACAATTAATAATTTTTGCAAATAATCACGATTAAAAAACATTACAAAATGCTGGGCAGATACACCCAGGACAGGGCGCCAATCCATCGCTGGACACACACTCACTCACACAAGCACACTCTATATGGGGCAATTTGGAGAACTCCATTGACTTGATCCATGATTTTTGGACTGTGGGAGGAAACCGGAGAACCCGGAGGAAACCCACGTGGACACGGGGAGAACATGCAAACTCCACCCAGACTGGGATTCGAACCGGGAATCCCTGGTGCTGAGAGGAGAACATGCTAAACACTAATCCACCGTGCCGCCCCACTTTAATACAAATAATAATAATGCCAAATACTTATTGTATAAGTTAATGTTACTGCTGCTGAATTCCTATATATATTTATTTATTTATTTATTTATTTCAGGTTCTGCTTGGACTCTTTGGATTCTGAGACTGCAGTTTTTTGGGTGGGGTGGTGAGTCAAACTCTGGCCCTGAAAACAAGGAGTGGATGTGTTGTGTGTTTGGATCAGAGCGTGCAATGCCTTGTGTTTGCAGCATGTGTGGCTCACATAAAAGCAAGTCGCTCTGAAAAGGCAGGTTCAAATCTGCACTGATCATCATTCACAACGATGGATATCAGAATCAGAATACTTTAATTAATCCCTGAGGGAAAACTGCAGTAGTGACATTTGCCCCATTACAGTATAATAATGTACAACAAAGAATAAAGTACTGCTACTAATAATAAAAATAACATGTCAAAATATTTAATACACAGAAGAATTTAATGCATTGTGTTCATTTAGGGCGGCACGGTGGCTTAGTGGTTAGCACGTTCTCCTCTCAGCGCTAGGGATTCCCGGTTCGTATCCCCATCTGGGTGGAGTTTCCATGTTCTCCCCGTGTCTGCGTGGGTTTCCTCCGGATTCTCCGGTTTCTTCCCACAGTCCAAAAACATGGATCAAGTCAATTGGGTTCTCCAAATTGCCCCATATATAGTGTGTGTCTGTGTGTGTGAGTGTGCCCAGCGATAGATTGCCGCCCTGTCCTGGGTGTATCTGCCCAGCGCCCAAAACGTTCTCCCCTGGATGGGCATGGGGAACCCCCCCGCAACCCTAATAGAGGATAAAGCGGGAGATAATGAATGAATGTGTTCAATTGGTAGTAATTAATTAAGTATTACTAGAATTTAAATACAAAATAATATTTATATATATGGCGGCACGGGGGTTTAGTGGTTGGCATGTGTCCTATCAGCGCTAGGGATTCCTGGTTCGAATCCCCATCTGGGTGGAGTTTCCATGTTCTTCCTGTATCCGCGTGGGTTTCCTCCAGGTTCTCCGGTTTCCTCCCACAGTCCAAAAACATGGATCAAGGTCAATTGAGTTCTCCAAATTGCCCCATATACAGTGTGTCTTTGTGAGTGAGTATGTGTCCAGTGATAGATTGGCACCCTGTCCTGGGTGTATCTGCCCAGCGCCCCAAACGTTCTCCCCTGGATGGGCATGGGGAACCCCCCCGCGACCCTAATAGAGGATAAAGCGGAAGGTAATGAATGAATAGATACTTATATATATGGTTCATAATGTGGGATCTAATATTTTATGGAGTATTAGTGTGGAGCATTTTGAAGGTTCATTAATTCTGACCTTTAATGCGAAGCGGACCTGTTATAATGATTAACACAATGTTTTTTGTTCATTATTTTTACCTGCCCCTGAGCAGCAATACCTGACCATCTGTGTCTCCGTCTATGACTAAAAGTCGTGGAATGCCCGACACACCTTGGGTTTCCCAAAGACATAAAAACAGGATGTACGCACTTTTCATGGGATGTAAAATGTTTGTCATAGTAAAATTTTCCGTACTCCCTCGATGCTAAAAATACATAAAAGTGTTTCCTCGGGGGAAATTGCACCAGTCCGGGTGCGGATCTGCATTTAAATAATATTGTATGAGACCAAGAAGGAGCATGACACATCATGCATATAATTCTTGCGTTTAAAAATAATTCAAAAATAAAATAACAAAAAAATCATTTAAAAATAAACAATAGCTGCATATTTTTTGGATCATGGTAATACAATTCCACCCATCCATTATCTTCCACTTTATCCTATTTTAGGGTCGCGGGGGGGTTCCCCAAGGCCATCCAGGGGAGAACGTTTTGGGCGCTGGGCTGATACCCAGGACAGGACACCAATCTATCGCTGGGCACACTCACTCACACAAACACACTCTATATGGGGCAATTTGGAGAATTCAATTGACTTGATCCATGTTTTTAGACTGTGGGAGGAAACCGGAGAACCCGGAGGAAACCCACACGGACACGGGGAGAACATGGAAACCCCACCCAGATTGGGATTCGAACTGGGAATACCCAGCACTGACAGGAGAACATGCCAACAACTAAGCCACCGTGCTGCCCATGGTAATACAATTGCATGTTAAAATACACTTTGTAATATCCATCCATTCATTATCTTCTGCTTTATCCTCTATTAGGGTCGGGGGGTGGTTCCCCATGCCCATCCAGGGGAGAACGTTTCGGGCGCTGGGCAGATACACCCAGGACAGGACACCAATCTATCATTGGACACACACTCACACACTCTATATGGGGCAATTTGGAGAACTCAATTGACTTGATCCATGTTTTTGGACTGTGGGAGGAAACCGGAGAACCCGGAGGAAACCCACGCGGAGACGGGGAGAACATGGAAACTCCACCCAGATGGGGATTCGAACCGGGAAGCCCTAGCGCTGAGAGGAGAACATGCTAAAGCACTAAGCCACTAAGCTGCCCCACTTTGTAATATAAACTTGAATATTTATGTTATATGCAATACAAAAACTCTATTCTACTCTCTCTATTACAACAACGACAGGTTTAATACTCCAGATAATCAGGGGAACGTTAGTGGTATAAGGTTCCGTGTATAAAATGAGTTCATGATCGTTAGTGTCTATTAGAGTTCCATGTCTGTTAACACCGGCTCATTAAGGAAAGGTGTTACAGGATCTTTAGTTCTATGTTTAAATGCCTGTGAAATTCGGTAGTGCTGAGTGATGAAAGCACCTGCAGGAAGGAGACGTGACCTCTTGCAGGAACCATTGTGTCTTAGTTTGCAGCTTGTCTGAATCTGAAGCACGGTTGGATGGTTCCGCTTGTGGACCGATGTTAACCAGATGGATACAAGAACATGGAACGCTTATTTCACTGAATCGGACTCTAAATACGGTTCTACAGGTTCAGTTCTAACACATAGAGGGATGTGGCCTCCACATTTAACCCATCCGTGCAGTGGGTTAAATAATTCATTCATTCATTCCTATATTAGGGTCGCGGGGGGGCGGGGGGGGTTCCCCATGCCCATCCAGGGGAGAACGTTTTGGGCGCTGGGCAGATACACCCAGGACAGGGCGCCAATCCATCATTGGGCACACACTCACTCACACAGATCCATACCACACTCTATATGGGGCAATTTGGAGAACTCAATTGACTTGATCCATGTTTTTGGACTGTGGGAGGAAACCGGAGAACCCGGAGGAAACCCACGCGGACAAGGGGAGAACATGGAAACTCCACCCAGATGGGGATTCGAACCGCGAATCCCTAGCGCTGAGAGGAGAACATGCTAAACCACTAAGCCACAGTGCCGCCCGAATATAATAAAAAAATTAAAATAATAAAAAAAATATTTAAAAATAATCAATAGCTGCATATTTTTGGATCATGGTAATACAATTCCATCCATCCATTATCTTCCACTTAATCCTCTACACCCAGGACAGGACACCAATCTATCACTGGACACACACTCACTTGCACACACACACTCTATATGGGGCAATTTGGAGAACTCATTTGACTGGAGAAACTCCACCCAGATTGGGATTCGAACCGGGAATCCCTAGTGCTGAGAGGAGAACATGCTAACCACTAAGGAGACATGACCTCACACACACACACACACATATACATGAGTGAAGTAAGCACACAGTGCCAGGAGTGGTCGGCGGCCTTGTAGACAGAACCTATGGGGCAATTAGGGTTAGATGCCTTGCTTAAGTGCACTTTTGGAGATAAAATTTGGTGGAACCAGAAATCAAACCAGGGACTTTCAGGTCACATGCTGGTGTGTTAACCACAGACTTACAACTGCCCCAAAGGATGTGCATTGATGTGCTGCAGAAAGTGATGATGCAGGGTGCTGGTGGACACCGTTTTGCCAATAATTAATCGTAATCTCATGTTTTTGCTTGTCTGATGAGTTCCTGTTTTTTGATGTTATGTTGTGTTATTTTTAATGCATTATTTAACATTAATTATACCCCTTTTATTAGAATAAGGATCTCAAGCCAATAAGAAAGATTAACCAATCAGCGTGTCACTTGTCGTTAGCTTTGAGAACCAGGTATGCTCTGACTGACTTTATATATAACTGTTTAAACTCAGGGTGGCACGGTGGCTTAGTGGTTTAGCATGTTCTCCTCTCAGCGCTTGGGATTCCCGGTTCGAATCCCCATCTGGGTGGAGTTTTCATGTTCTCCCCATGTCCGCGTGGGTTTCCTCCGGATTCTCCGGTTTCCTCCCATAGTCCAAAAACATGGATCAAGTCAATTGAGTTCTCCAAATTGCCCCATATAGAGTGTGTATGTGTGAGTGAGTGTGTGCCCAGTCATAAATTGGTGTCCTGTCCTGGGTGTATCTGCCCAGCGCCTGATATGTTCTCCCTTGGATGGGCATGGGGCAACCCCCACCCTAGTAGAGGACAAAGCAGAAGATAATGGATGGATGGATGTTTAAACTCATGTGGCACGGTGGCTTAGTGGTTAGCATGTTCTCCTCTCAGTGCTAAGGATTCCCGGTTCTAATCCCAATCTGGGTGGAGTTTCCATGTTCTCCCCGTGTCTGCGTGGGTTTCCTCCGGGTTCTCCGGTTTCCTCCCACAGTCCAAAAACATGGATCAAGTCAATTGAATTCTCCAAATTGCCCCATATAGAGTGTGTCTGTGTGAGTGAGTGTGTGCCCAGCGATGGATTGGCGTCCTGTTCTGGCTGTATCTGCCCAGCGCCCCAAAACGTTCTCTCCGGATGGGCATGGGGAACCCTAGTAGAGGATAAAGCAGAAGATAATGGTTTAAAGTCATACATAAGATACGCCAGGCTCGATAGTAATAATTTTTTAAATATGTTCTTATTCTCTAACATTTAAACTCCCAACCCAATTTATTTCTCTATTTTCGAAAAATAGCTGGAGTTGGCTTCGAGAAGCACAAACAAAACTTCAGCACTGTGTGAAAAATCAGCATGTGCTGACACAGATAATGTGAAAAATGTGCTCCTGTCCTCTGCGTTTTCCCAGCAGGCTTATGGGAAGGCATGACATAAAAGGTTGTGTTGTTTTGAGAAGCATCCAGTGAACGTTCCCGGGACATCGGTCACAATTACAGTTTGGAGGCGATAATAAAAACAATCCTAAGAAACCCAAAATGATGTTAGTGTTCAGTTCAGATGAGGACAGTCAGGTCATCTGAGGACAGTTAGCTCACCTCTGGTCCAACTGTAATCCTCTCTTAATGGCACCACCAGCTCTTTAAAGGAGCTGAAGATCACATTAATAATAGTAATCCATCCATTATCTTCCTCTTTATCCTCTATTAGGGTTGCGGGGGGGGGGGGGGGGGGGGGGGGGGGGGGGGGGGGGGGGTTCCCCATGCCCATCCAGGGGAGAACGTCTCGGGCGCTGGGCAGATAGACCCAGGACAGGGCGCCAACCTATCGCTGGGCACACACTCACTCACACAAACACACTCTATATGGGGCAATTTAGAGAACTCAATTAACTTGATCCAGGTTTTTGGACTGTGGGAGGAAACCGGAGAACCCGGAGGAAACCCACACAGACCCAGGGAGAACATGGAAACTCCGCCCAGATGGGGATTCAAACCGGGAATCCCTAGTGCTGAGAGGAGAACATGCCAACCACTAAGCCACCGTTCCAACCGGAGTTTAAATAGTTAAAACATGGGGCTGCATGGTGGAGTAGTGGTTAGCACATCCTCATCTCAGCGCCGGGGACCAGGTTCGAATCCCGATCTGGGTGGAGTTTCTGTGTTCTCCACGTGTCCTTGTGGGTTTCCTCCAGGTTTTCTGGTTTCCTCCCACAGTCCAAAACAATGGATTCAAGGTAAATCGGATGCTCTAAATTGCCCCTATATAGTGTGTGTCTTTTTGTGTGAGTGAGTGTGTGACCAGTGATTGATTGGTCTGTCTGCCCAGCACTCGAAACGTTCTCTCCTGGATGGGCATGAGGAACACACCTTACGACCCTAGTCCCTAATATGGGACTAAGCTGAAGATAATGAAATAATAAGACTTATTAAGACCTGGTTTGATTATTTTATATAAAGAAAATCATTGTCTCCCTACATCAGTGTCCAGGCAATGATGTCTGATTGGGAATCGAACCTGGATCCCTAGAGCTGAGAGTGCTACCCACTACACCACCGTGCTGCCATAGTCAAAAAAATAATATTATTTGTAATGCGGGTGGCACGGTGGCTTAGTGGTTGGCATGTTCTCCTCTGAGCGCTAGGGATTCCTGGTTCGAATCCTAATCTGGGTGGAGTTTCCATGTTCTCCCCGTGTCTGCGTGGGTTTCCTCCGGGTTCTCCGGTTTCCTCCCACAGTCCAAAAACATGGATCAAGTCAATTGAGTTCTCCAAATTGCCCCATGTAGAGTGTGTTTGTGTGAGTGAGTGTGTGCCCAGCGATAGATTGGCGTTCTGTCCTGGGTGTATCTGCCCAGCGCCCGAAACGTTCTCCCCTGGATGGGCATGGGGAACCCCCCCGCGACCCTAATAGAGGATAAAGCGGAAGATAATGGATGGATGGATATTACAAAGTGTATTTTAACATGCAATTGTATTACCATGGGCGGCACGGAGGCTTAGTGTTTAGCATGTTCTCCTCTCAGCGATAGGGATTCCTGGTTCGAATCCTAATCTGGGTGGAGTTTCCATGTTCTCCCCATGTCTGCGTGGATTTCCTCTGGGTTCTCCGGTTTCCTCCCACAGTCCAAAAACATGGATCAAGTCAATTGAATTCTCCAAATTGCCCCATATAGAGTGTGTCTGTGTGAGTGAGTGATAGATTGGCGTCCTGTCCTGGGTGTATCTGCCCAGCGCCCGAAACATTCTCCCCTGGATGGGCATGGTGAACCCCCCCCCCCGCGACCCTAATAGAGGATAAAGCGGAAGATAATGGATGGATGGAGTTTATAATGCAAATATTATATCGAGGGAAGGATTTTATTGTATTTTGCTTCAGTATTTGGAAAATATAAATAATGAAGTAACATTCATTCATTCCGCTTTATCCTCTATTAGGGTCAGGGTGGGGTTCCCCATGTCCATCCAGGGGAGAACGTTTCGGGCGCTGGGCAGATACACCCAGGACAGGTCGCCAATCTATCACTGGGCACACACTCACACACACACACACACTCTATATGGGGCAATTTGGAGAACTCAATTGACTTGATCCATGTTTTTGGACTGTAGGAGGAAACCGGAGAACCCGGAGGAAACCCACACAGACACGGGGAGAACATGGAAACTCCACCCAGATGTGGATTCGAACCAGGAATCCATAGTGCTGAGAGGAGAACATGCCAACCACTAAGCAACCCCCATGAGGTAACATGTAGAGAACTTTTGAAATTAAAACAATCAAAGCCAGAGCAACTGTTTTCTCAGAGAACACTCAATGCATTCATGAGACATTACCTTCATGCAAATCGGACGGCCGTAAGGTCACAATGACTTCTCCACTTCTGACCTTCGAATTATTGTTCATTCTTTAGTTCCACATTACATTTGTGCCAAAAGTAATAAAAATTCCCTTTAGGCATTCTTAAGATATCACATGCACAAGAAGGACATTCAGAGACGCCGCCTTCACAAGAATAGGAAGGATATAAGGTAACAGTGAGGTCACAGTAACCATGAGCATTACAGCGGAAAATGAATTCACCCTGGAGTCCAAGTAAACATTCGAGCCAAAATGGAGTCTGTTAAGATGTTCCAGAGAGATCAGGTTCAGGGAAAATGGGGTGCAAACGAGGTAACAGTGGTATTCTGATGGCCGTCACCTTGTAGTGTTTGGGATACATTTAAAGAAAGTCGCTCGAGATGTTTTCTGAGATCGTGCGTTCATGAGACGGCATGTTGTAGCCTAGTGAGGGCAAGGTAGCTCAGTGGTCAGGGCGTTGGGCTATCAATCTGAAGGTTGGAGGTTCAAAGCCCAGGCCCATTGAAGTTACCAGTGTGGGTCCTTGAGCAAGACCCTTAACCCTCATTGCTCCAGGGATGTTGTGATGAACCCTGTGCTCACCTTGTAAGTCGCTTTGGATAAAAGCGTCTGCTAAATGACGTCCGGAGGGTGTGGTAGATGTTCCAGAGAGATCAGGTTCAGGGAAATGGGGTGCAAACGAGGTAACAGTGGTATTCTGATGGCCGTCACTTTGTAGTGTTTGGGATACATTTAAAGAAAGTCGCTCGAGATGTTTTCTGAGATCGTGCGTTCATGAGACGGGCATGTTGTAGCCTAGCGAGGGCAAGGTAGCTCAGTGGTCAGGGCGTTGGGCTATCAATCTGAAGGTTGGGGGTTCAAATCCCAGGTCCACTGAAGTTACCAGTGTGGGTCCTTGAGCAAGAACCTTAACCCTCATTGCTCCAGGGATATATATATATATATATATATAATATACAATATAAGGCAATATAATATACAATATATACAAGGGCGCAGTAGCTCAGTGGTCAGGGTGTTGGGCTATCAATCTGAAGGTTGGGGGTTCAAATCCCAGGTCCACTTAAGTTACCAGTGAGCAAGACCCTTAACCCTCATTGCTCCAGGGATGTTGTGATGAACCCTGTGCTCACCTTGTAGGACGCTTTGGATAAAAGCGTCCAATAAATGACCAAATGTAATGTAAATGTAAATGTAGTGGTTAGAGTGTTGGGCTATCAATCTGAAGGTTGGGGGTTCAAATCCACTGGAATTACCAATGTTGGTCCTTGAGCAAGGCCTTTAACCCTTATTGCTCCAGGGGTGCTGTACCAACACTGTGTTCTGAACCCAACCTAGGGCACTTGGGATAGTTGTATGTTGCTTTGGATAAAAGCATCTGCTAAATGACCTCATGTAATGTAAGAGCGTCGTGACTGACCATTGACGTTAATCATATTAGTTCAACTTCGAGTCCAAGGAAATAGAAGAGACGAACAACAAAACCTTAAAGCAGTCGGATTTTTGTGGTTTGAACTGATAATGATCTGAGGTCTGTAATACAGTATGAAGTTTGTTTGATATCAAGTCTTCTAATGTTCATAAAACATATGGAAACACTCTGCACCCATATTCTTATTTAGTTAAATCATTTATTCATCTGGGCGGCACGGTGGCTTAGTGCTAAGCACGTTCTCCTCTCAGCACTAGGGATTCCCGGTTCGAATCCCAATCTGGGTGGAGTTTCCATGTTCTCCCCGTGTCCATGTGGGTTTCCTCCGGGCTCTCCGATTTCCTCCCACAGTCCAAAAACATGGATCAAGGTCAATTGAAAGCTCCATATTGCCCCATATAAAGTGTGTTTGTGTGAATGAGTGTGTATCCAGTGATAGATTGGCGTCCTGTCCTGGGTGTATCTGCCCAGCGCCCGAAACGTTCTCCCCTGGATGGGCATGGGGAACCCGCCCGCAACCCTAATAGAGGATAAAGTGGAAGATAATGGCTGGATGGATGGAACACAGGAAGGGGCAGCACGGTGGCTTAGGTAGTTATCATGTTCTCCTCTCAGCGCTAGGGATTCCTGGTTCGAATCCCAATCTTGTTCAAGTTCCCATGTTCTCCCCATGTCCATGTGGGTTTCCTCCGGGTTCTCTGGTTTCCTCCCACAGTCCAAAAACATGGATCAAGGTGAATTGAAAGCTCCAAATTGCCCCATATAGAGTGTGTTTGTGTGTGTGAGTGTGTGCTCAGTGATAGATGGACATGGGAAACCCCCCCATGACCCTAGCAAGGATAAAGCGGAAGATAATGGCTGGATGGAATTTATTATTCTAATGCCCATTCAGAGTGGAACATTTCAGGTGCTGGACAAATACACCCAGGAAATGGTGCCAATCCCTGGTTGGGCTATATAAAGGCAATTTAGAACAGCCGACTTCGCTTACTTTGGAACCTGGAGCTCAGTCTGCCAGAGAAGCTGACCGTACAAAGGTCCAGAACACGTTTGGGAGAAAGATGCAGAGGAGGATGTTGGTCTGGGTGAGTCAGCTGTGGACGGATGAGGAATGTATTCCCTGCACTTCCTGTGAGGATCTGGAGTTCATGTGAAAACAAATCAGAGCGAAATGCACTAATGGATTTTTGGGGGAATTTGTGGTTTCATGCATGAGGTACTGCGTTTGTAGGTACTGGATAAGAGTTTTGGGTTCCAGAACCAGAAATGGGGTCAGGAAATGATCGAACAGAGCATGATGAATTGCCTGTTGACTCATAGATGAACTGCCATGTGATCGGCACGCAGATGCGACGAGCGGTGTCCGTATCCACATGGAAACGACCGAAAACATGCTGCCTCAGAGCGCAGAGCGCACCCCGTGTCCCACAAACACACCCAGATGCAGATTCCCATGCCCCTCGTGCTCTTACAAGACGTAAAGAGTCAAGAGTTGTCAATAAAACCTGAAATAACACGGGAGCCGTAGGAGATGGAGGTTTTATTCGTATTAGCACACGAGCGGAACCACAAA
>JAFMOC010000869.1:22500-25000 GCA_019802505.1 Corydoras sp. C115 | reverse complement strand
ACCCTAATAGAGGATAAAGCGGAAGATAATGGATGGATGGAATTTGTGAATGGTGCAAATGTTATTTAGAATCCACCCATCCATCTTCTGCTTTATCCTATATTAGGGTGATGGGGGGGTTCCCCATGCCCATCCAGGGGAGAACGTTTCGGGAGCTGGGCAGATACACCCAGGACAGGGTGCCAATCTATCACTGGGCACACACTCTATATGGGGCAGACACACTCTATATGAGGCAATTTGGAGAACTCAATTGACTTGATCTATGTTTTTGGACTGTGGGAGGAAACCGGAGAACCCACGCGGACACGGGGAGAACATGGAAACTCCACTTAGATGGGAGACTGCATTTCGTTGTTCATATTGAGCAATGACAATAAAGTTGAATTCTATTCTAATTCTATTCTATTCTAATTCGAACCAGGAATCCCTAGTGCTGAGAGGAGAACATGCTAACTGTGCCATGAGTTAAATATCATCATGTTTTCTGTTAAATGGTCTTAAAGTAGCAGAGTAGACAAACAGCATTATTTAAAGTAAATGGACTGAAGCTATGCACAGCTCAGGTGGAAGAAACCGTTCAGTCTGGGCATGTCAGCAAGCTGGTGTGTATGGATGAGCGGCAAGAAGAAAGCCTTTACCAAACAATGTGAAATCCGTTTTGTACTTTTCCAAAGGCATTAATAAATACTCATGTGGTTTTCTGGTCTGATGGACAAGAATTTATCTTTTTGGCTTTTGGCACCAAAGCATCACGTTTGGAAGATGGTAAGTGGGTGGCAATGCTGTCTGTCTACAGATTTGTAGCCTTTGTTTTGGCATACTGCTTGCAATTAAAAAGAACCCCCATGCATGCCTATGACTTGTTGAAATCTTGTGGGTAAAAACCCCATTACAAACTATTTAAGCTATACTGGAATTATTTTGGCAACACAGTGGTGGTGCGATTAGTGCTTACACCTCACAGCAAGAAGGTCCTGGGTTTGCCCCATGCCCATCCAGGGGAGCACACACTCACTCACAAACACGTTCTATATGGGGCAATTTGGAGAATTCAATTGACCTTGATCCATGTTTTTGGACTGTGGGAGGAAACCGGAGAACCCGGAGGAAACCCACGCAGACACGGGGAGAACATGGAAACCACCCAGATTGGGATTCGAACCGGGAATCCCTAGCGCTGAGAGGAGAACATGCTAACCACTAAGCCACCGTGCCACCCTGGTTTCATCCATCCATCCATTATCATTCATTCATTTATTATCTCCCGCTTTATCCTCTATTAGGGTCTCCATGCCCATCCAGGGGAGAACGTTTCGGGCGCTGGGCAGACACACCCAGGACAGGGCGCCAACCTATCACTGGACACACACTCACTTACACACACACACACACTCTATATGGGGCAATTTGGAGAATTCAATTGACCTTGATCCATGTTTTTGGACTGTGGGAGGAAACCGGAGAACCCGGAGGAAACCCACATGGACACGGGGAGAACATGGAAACTCCACCCAGATTGGGATTCGAACCGGGAATCCCTAGCGCTGAGAGGAGAACATGCCAACCTGGTTTCATAC
The DNA here is from genome assembly GCA_019802505.1 of Corydoras sp. C115. Classification (NCBI taxonomy): domain Eukaryota; kingdom Metazoa; phylum Chordata; class Actinopteri; order Siluriformes; family Callichthyidae; genus Corydoras; species Corydoras sp. C115. The sequence goes on along the minus strand of JAFMOC010000869.1, from coordinate 23,420 downwards.
CACAATCTAAAAATGATCGTTAAAGTTATATAGTGATCTATCTCGGCTACCGTACTTACACACAGTGGAGTTTGTCCTCCACATTTAACCCTCACACATACACACACATACACACACACACACACACACACACACACTCACACACACACACACACACACACACACTGAGTAAAGTGAGAACATGTCCAGAGTGGTGGACAGCCCGGTACACGGCGCCCAGGGAGCAATTGGGGTTAGGTGCCTTGGCCAAAGTTGCTTTAGCCATAGTGGGACTGGGAATCGAACCGGGGAACCTCAGGTCGCAAGATGGGTTCCTTAACCACAAGCCTTTGACTACATTAGTAAATTGCCTGTTTTATTTGTAACCGTTCCTTTTGGGAAAATAGCCGGTGATGCTGTGTGTACATTAAAACACATGGAAATCAGCTTGAGGGCAACAAACAGCAAGGACTGCCCACCACTCCGGACATGTCCTCCACATTTATTTGTCCTCCACATTTAATCCATCCGTGCAGTGAAACACACACACACACACACACACACACACACACACTGAGTAAAGTGAGCACACATGTCCAGAGTGGTGGACAGCCCAGTACATGGCACCCAGGGAGCAAGTGGGGTTAGGTGCCTTGCCCAAGGGCACTTAAGCCATAGTACCTGGTGGGACCGGGAATCGAACCGGGGAACCTTCAGGTTTCAAGACGGGTTCCTTAACCACAAGCCTTTGACTACATTAGTAAATTGCCCCTGTTTTAATTGTAACCGTTCCTTTTGGGAAAATAGCCGTTGCTGTGTGTACAAACCAGCTTGAGGGCAACAAACAGCAAGGACTGCCCACCACTACGGACATCTACGGACACACACACACATACACACACACACACTCTGAGTGAAGTAAGCACACATGTCCAGAGCAG
>JAFMOC010000869.1:0-20000 GCA_019802505.1 Corydoras sp. C115 | reverse complement strand
AGAACTCTGGCTGCCTGTTCTGTCCAGATTTTCTCTTAATCCTGTAAAAAAATGTTATTTTGGAATTTAGGGTTTGGTTCAATTATTATCTCAGGCGTTCCGACCCAGATGAACTATAACTCTAGATTACAGTTCCTCAGAGCTTCGTAAGATTTAATGTTTAACGTTCATGCTCACATATAAAACTGCATGCCCTTCAGTCAGATAGAACCTTCATGAGTGCTCTCCTGTGTTTGGGGTATGCATGACGAGTCGCAGACGTCTGTGTTGTTGCAGGGACTTAGTTTTCTGTTAATAAACACAGCCTTTAAGATAATAAGCCTTAGTTGGTGTGTTTGTTTCTGTCAGTTTAAAAGGGTTTTGTGTACGAGTCCTTCATCAACATCCTGTTCATGAGGTCAACTAAACAGACGGATGTGTTCTAAGAACGTTCCTTCTTGGCTGTAGCCAAGAATTATGATTATGTCCATCCATCCATTATCTTTCGCTTTATCCTCTATTAGGGTCAAGGGGGGGGGGGGGGGGTTCCCCATGCCCATCCAGAGGGAGAACGTTTCGGGCGCTGGGCAAATACACCCAGGACTAGTCTATTGCTGGGCACACACTCACTCACACAGACACACACACACTGTATATGGGGCAATTTGGAGAACTCAATTGACCTTGATCCATGTTTTTGGACTATGGGAGGAAAGCGGAGAACCTGGAGGAAACCCACACGGACATGGGGAGAACATGGAAACTCCACCCAGATGGGGATTCAAACCTGGAATCCCTAGTGCTGAGAGGAGAACATGCTAACCACTAAGCCACCGTGCCGCTCTCTTTAATTGTTATAAATGCAAATTTGGGGTGGCACTGTGGATTAGTGGTTGGCATGTTCTCCTCTCAGCGCTAGGGATTCCCGGTTCGAATCCCAATCTGGGTGGAGTTTCCATGTTCTCCCCGTGTCCGTGTGGGTTTCCTCCGGGTTCTCCGGTTTCCTCCCACAGTCCAAAAACATGGATCAAGTCAATTGAGTTCTCCAAATTGCCCCATATAGAGTGTGTCTGTGTGAGTGAGAGTATGTCCAGTGATAGATTGGCGTCCTGTCCTGGGTGTATCTGCCCAGCGCCCCCCACGACCCTTAACGAGGATCTCCCCTGGATGGGATGATGGGAAAATTTGACACAAGTCAACCCCCCCATATGAATCCCTAATAGAGAATAAAGCAGACAGATGGCGCTATAAGCGTGGTTTTTAAGAAAGAAAATGATTTTATGATTTTCTAACAAAAGATGCAAATTTGATTTTATTTGACAAGGCTATTATATATAGGTAAATCAAAAATACTAATTGCTTAGCAGCATGTGGTCAAAATGTAACATTCGACTATGAGGTTCAAAGTCGACTACGGTTCTCCGAAAAACATGCAGTAGCTCAGTGGTGACCGTGTTAATCCATCAGTTCAAACCCTGATTCCACCAAACGTCAATGTGGCTCCTCAAGCCAGAACCTCAACCCTCAATGGTCCATTATATCATGGCTTCTCTGACTCCAACCATCAAATTAAGATACTCGTCTGCAAAATGACCTAATGCAAAAAAAACATGCACACTAGCCCCGCCCCTCACCCTCACCCTCCTAATCCTAATCACGCAGACCATTTCCAACACTGTGAATGATCTCATTCAAGATGTAACTGATTTCATCTATAATGAAGAGTGAAGCAGCATTCATGTGGATATGAGAATCTGCTCATGGTCTGAACGAGATGAATTAATCTGAGGTCTCAAACGCGGATGGATTTACAAGAACCAGCTTGAATAATCCACCGGGTGGAGAGTGTAAATCAGGACTGGAGCTGCGAGAGATTCTTCACCATCCCTGAAGCACATCCAGGGATTGGGAAATGGTCTGGAACAATCACTCATTTATATTTCTGCCAGGAAAACTGCAGTGGAAAGCTTCTGGGTTGCGTTTGTTAAATAAAAGATTATAACGAGGATGTTTTATTAGAAACGCGCATCAACTTCGAGAGGTGTAGCAGGTCGTGGTCTTCATCATAGGAACTGGCACGGTAATAGAATACAGCACACAGAGCTCATAAAACCTGGAATTACACTTCGTTTCAGCTCGAGTGGACATAACAAATCATTGTTAAAGGTTCTGTAGAGACAAATTGTTGAGGAATTGGGTAGTGGCTGTTTTGGATCCTTGCCATAAAGTTTAAAACTTAGATCTAAAGCAGGGCGGGGCAGATATTTAGAGGGGCCACATGAGAAACTGGGATGGATGTGGTCTTTATACAAATGATCTTTATACAAATCCACAAATTTCTTTCATCACAACGACATTTTAGTTACTGCCGTGCTAACCACTAAGCATGGTGGCTTAGTGGTTAGCACGTTCTCCTCTCAGCACTAGGGATTCCCGGTTCGAATCCCAATCTGGGTGGAGTTTCCATGTTCTCCCCGTGTCCGCGTGGGTTTCCTCCGGGTTCTCCGGTTTCCTCCCACAGTCCCAAAATCATGGATCAAGTCAATGGAGTTCTCCAAATTGCCCCATATAGAGTGTGCTTGTGTGAGTGAGTGTGTGTGCAGCGATGGATTGGCGTGTCCTGGGTGTATCTGCCCAGCGTTTTGTAATGTTTTTTAATCGTGATTATTTGCAAAAATTATTAATTGTCTCAAACCTACTGTACACTCATTTACATTGGATTTCTAACTTCCCATTGACCTCATATGACCTGAACAGCGGGTAAATGGGGCAAGTAACTGGATTGTAAAACAGTCCGGGTCTGCCCTAAAGGCTTTAATGAGACCTAATTGAGCTTGGCTTCCAAAATTAGAATGCATCAACAAACCCTTTGATTATGTTTCGAGGATTTTATCCATCCCATCCATTATCTTCCGCTTCATCCTCTACTAGGGTCGCGAGGGGGGGACGTTCCCCATGCCCATCCAGAGGAGCCATAGTACTTGTTGGGACCGGGAATCGAGCCGGGGACCTTAAGATTGCAAGGCCTTAACCACAAACCCACGACTGGTCCCTTGATCGGTAACTTGTAATTCTCTGCAGGAATCTATAATAAACAGATTCATTCATTCATTCATTATCTTCCGCTTTATCCTCTATTAGGGTCGCGGGGGGTTCCCCATGCCCATCCAGGGGAGAACATTTCGGGAGCTGGGCAGATAGACCCAGGACAGGACACCAATCTATCGCTGGACACACACTCACTCACACACTCTATATGGGGCAATTTGGAGAACTCAATTGACTTGATCCATGTTTTTGGACTGTGGGAGGAAACCGGAGAACCCGGAGGAAACCCACTCGGACACGGGGTGAACATGGAAACTCTGCCCAGATTGGGATCCGAACCGGGAATCCGTAGCGCTGAGAGGAGAACATGCCGACCACTAAGCCACCGTGCCCCCCCGAGGGTGTTATGATCGGATGGAAATCAAGCACGCTGCCAAAATATTTACTTTTAGATTTAATCAGTAGAACCATAAACCTCCACCTGCTCAGAAAAGTCTTATCTTGGTCTTAAATGCTTTGCTACGGTAACTTTGATTCTCTGGTTAAAGTCTAAAAAGCCCATTTTGAAGCCATGAGCGTCTTTCCTTTGCAGGATTGTAGTTTTTGGACGTGTCATTGGAAACGTTGTGTGATGTAACTTCCCCAAACTGCACCATGTGTTAAGGAGATTGATGATGAGGCAAACTAAGGGTTTTATGGTCATCTGAGGGATTTCAAACAGGGCTGGAAACGGCGTTGGTCTGGCTGCTTTGCCAGGGAAGGGGAATGGGAGGGGGAGGGGGAGGGGGAGGGGGAAGGGGTTAGTATTTTTAGGTTGTTGACCTGCTCGCAATCTAACACCCCACTCGGTCCATCTGCACTGTGAGGTGATCAGCTCAGTTACCTCTAGGGTGACCAGATGCCCCCTTTGTGCGGGACAGTCCCGCAATTTCGTTACTTTTCAGGCGTCCCAAAAAAAATCTGCCATTCAGCATGTTCTCCTCTCAGCACTAGGGATTCCCGGTTCGAATACGCATCTGGGTGAAGTTTCCATCTTCTCCCTGTGTCCACGTGGGTTTCCTCCGGGTTCCTCCCACAGTCCAAAAACATGGATCAAGTCAATTGAGTTCTCCAAATTGCCCCATATAGAGTGTGTTTGTGTGAGAGTGTGTGTCCAGCGATTGATTGGCGTCCTGTCCTGGGTGTATCTGCCCAGCGCCCGAAACGTTCTCCCCTGGATGGGCATGGGGAACCCCCCCACGACCCTAATAGAGGATAAAGCGGAAGATAATGAATGAATGAATAATCTGTCATTGGACGGCCGTGTTGTCTGTTATCAGGGGAGAGGCAGGCTGTTGGAATGTCAACCAATCGGGAACGTGGACACATGGCCGTTCTGTTTAATTGTACACATATGGGTGTTTTCCATCCATGCATTATCTTCCGCTTGTCCGGGGTTCGGGTCGTGGGGGCAGCAACCGAAGTAGGTAGACCCAGACCTCCCTCGCCCCGGCCACCTCCACCAGCTCGACCGGGGGAACCCCGAGGTGTTCCCAGACCAGCTGAGAGATATAATCCCTCCAGCAGGTCCTGGGTCTTCGCCGGGGTCTCCTCCCAGCTGGACTTGCCTGGAACACCTCCCTAGGAAGACGCCCAGGAGGCATCCTGACCAGATGCTCGAACCACCTCAGCTGGCTCCTTTCGAAGCGGCTCATTTGGTTGTTTTAATTTGGGAATCATTTGAAATAATAGAAAAGCTCAATAGTAAGAGTAAAACATAGCAAGCTATGTTTTCTTACGTTAGAGAAAGGGACATTTAAATAAGATATACAAGTTATATAAGGAGGCTGCACGTTGGCTTAGTAGTTAGCATGTTCTCCTCTCAGCGCTAGGGATTCCCGGTTCAAATCACAATCTGGTTGGAGTCTCCATGGTCTCCCCGTGTCCATGTGGGTTTCCACCGGGTTCTCCGGTTTCCACCCACAGTGCAAAAACATGGATCAAGATCAACTGAATTCAAATTGCCCCATATAGAGTGTGAGTGTGTGAGAGAGTGTGTGCCCAGCGATAGATTGGCGTCCTGTCCTGGGTGTATCTGCCCAGCACCCGAAACGTTCTCCCCTGGATGGGCATGGGGAACCCCCCGCGACCCTAATAGAGGATAAAGCGGAAGATAATGAATGAATGAATAATCTGTCATTGGACGGCCGTGTTGTCTGTTATCAGGGGAGAGGCGGGCTGTTGGAATGTCAACCAATCGGGAACGTGGACACATGGCCGTTCTGTTTAATTGTACACATATGGGTGTTTTCCATCCATCCATTATCTTCCGCTTGTCCGTGGTTCGGGTCGCGGGGGCAGCAACCAAAGTAGGGAGACCCAGACCTCCCTCGCCCCGGCCACCTCCACCAGCTCGACCGGGGGAACCCCGAGGTGTTCCCAGACCAGCTGAGAGATATAATCCCTCCAGCAGGTCCTGGGTCTTCGCCGGGGTCTCCTTCCAGCTGGACTTGCCTGGAACACCTCCCTAGGAAGACGCCCAGGAGGCATCCTTACCAGATCCCCGAACCACCTCAGCTGGCTCCTTTCGAAGCGGCTCATTTGGTTGTTTTAATTTGGGAATCATTTGAAATAATAGAAAAGCTCAATAGTAAGAGTAAAACATAGCAAGCTATGTTTTCTTACGTTAGAGAAAGGGACATTTAAATAAGATATACAAGTTATATAAGGAGGCTGCACGTTGGCTTAGTAGTTAGCATGTTCTCCTCTCAGCGCTAGGGATTCCCGGTTCAAATCACAATCTGGTTGGAGTCTCCATGGTCTCCCCGTGTCAGCTCGGGTTTCCTCTGGGTTCTCTGGTTTCCACCCACAGTCCAAAAACATGGATCAAGGTCAATTGAATTCTCCAAATTGCCCCATATAGAGTGTGTCTGTGAGTGAGTGTGTGCCCGGCGATAGATTGGCGTCCTGTCCTGGGTGTATCTGCCCAGCGCCTGAAACGTTCTCCCCTGGATGGGCATGGAGAACCCCCCCGCGACCCTATTATAGAATAAAGCGGAAGATAATGGATGAATGAATGAATGAATAATAAGATAAGGGCGGCACGGTGATTTAGTGGTTAGTATGTTCTCCTCTCAGCGTTAGGGATTCACGGTTCGATTCTCAATCTGGGTGGAGTTTCCATGTTCTCCCCGTGTCCACGTGGGTTTCCACCGGTTTCCTTTCCCTCCTCACAGTCCAAAAACATGGATCAAGGTCAATTGAATTCTCCAAATTGCTCCATATAGAGTGTGTGTGTGTGTGTGTGAGTGTGTGTCCAGTGATAGATTGGCGTCCTGTCCTGGGTGTATCTGCCCAGCGCCCGAAACGTTCTCCCCTGGTTGGGCATTGAGAACCCCCCCGCGATCCTAATAGAGGATAAAGCGGAAAGATAATGAATGGATGGATAATAAGATAAGACTTTGAGCAAATCCTTGTTCCCGCCTCCCTGATTTTAGTTGGATTTGAAGTTTTAAGACGTTTTGTAATGTTTAATACCAACACTGTGTGGTTTCGTTTTGTCTCCTGGTCGAATCAGACTGTAGATGGACCAACAACAGCCTCTAAAATGTGAGTGCACACATACACAGGGCTTTATTTTTCTTGCGTTCGTCAGGAAGAGACTGCAAAACAACCTCAGGCGCCATGAAGATTAAACTTTTGGCATCGTGGAGCCGTTTGATTAATCCACAAGAAAAATGTGCATCTAGATTTAATTATCTTTTTATGGGATGAGTGATGCATCCAAATGACATGTGTATATTTGGCTTGTGTTTTGTTGGTTTTATTGTTTATATTAGTGTAACAGGCGATTTTTTTTTAAGTAAATGCCCGTTAAAGATTAATGGGTGAAGGTTATTGGTCTCTGTGTGGAGTGTTTATGGATTGGTATATTATTATTGAGAGATTAGACGGATGGACCGCTCAGTCAGTTTACTGGAGACATCTGGAGACAGGAACCGACTCGGGCCAAGTGTAAATCTGGCAGATCAAGTTGATGTGCTGCCCTGGGAAAGTCGGAGGCTTTCTGCGGGCTTCTCGTTCTGCCGTGGGATCTGATTATCTGTTTATCTGATTATCTGTTTATCTGTTTATCGCCACTCTTTGATCATGGATGTACATTACACTAGTCTGGGTGTGTCTGTGCACCTGGTAAACATGTCATGTGACTGTGTTTATAACGTCTGACTCTATGTTATGGTATACAGACTCCATCCATCCATTATCTTCCACTTTATCCTCTATTAGGGTCGCGGAGGGGGTGGGGTTCCCCATGCCCATCCAGGGGAGAACGTCTCGGGCGCTGGGCAGATACACCCAGGACAGGACACCAATCTATCACTGGGCACACACTCACTCACACAGACACACTCTATATGGGGCAATTTGGAGCTTTCAATTTACCTTGATCCATGTTTTTGGACTGTGGGAGGAAACCGGAGAACCCGGAGGAAACCCACGTGGACACGGGGAGAACATGGAAACTCCACCCAGATTGGGATTCGAACCTGGAATCCCTAGTGCACACACTCACTCACTCACACACACACAATCTATATGGGGCAATTTGGAGCTTTCAATTGACCTTGATCCATGTTTTTGGACTGCGGGAGGAAACCGGAGAACCCGGAGGAAACCCACACGGACACGGGAAGAACATGGAAACTCCACCCAGATTGAGATTCGAACCGGGAATCCCTAGTGCTAAGAGGAGAACATGCCAACCACTAAGCCACCGTGCCGCCCTTTTTTTGAATGTTTTTTTTTTTTTTTTTTTTAATACCCCTAACTTTGGGGTGGGGGTGGGGGGTTCCCCATGCCCACACAGGGGAGAACGTCTCGGGCGCTGGGCAGATACACCCAGGACAGGACGCCAATCTATCGCCGGGCACACACTCACTCACACACACACACACTACATATGGGGCAATTTGGAGCTTTCAATTGACCTTGATCCATGTTTTTGGACTGTGGGAGGAAACCGGAGAACCCGGAGGAAACCCACACGGACACGGGGAGAACATGGAAACTCCACCCAGATTGAGATTCGAACCGGGAATCCCTAGTGCTGAGAGGAGAACATGCCAACCACTAAGCCACCGTGCCACCCTTTTTTTTAATGTTTTTTTAAAAAAAAAAAAACCCTAACTTTGGGGTGGGGGGTGGGGGGGGTTCCCCATGCCCATACAGGGGAGACTGTTTCGGGTTCTGGGCAGATACACCCAGGACAGGGTGTCAATCCATCACTACACGGAGGACACCGACCTCCCAACCACCGAGACCCTTTAATCTCTTGCATTTTTATTTTTATAAATTAATAAAGCAAAGGAATTAAAAGTTCTTTTATACAAGAATGACTAAAGCTACTTTATGGCATAATAATTCATAAAACATGGTACATTCAGGCGGCACGGTGGTTTAGTGGTTAGCATGTTCTCCTCTCAGCACTAGAGATTCCCGGTTCGAATCCCCATCTGGGTGGAGTTTCCATGTTCTTCCCGTGTCTGCGTGGGTTTCCTCCGGGTTCTCCGGTTTCCTCCCACAGTCCAAAAACATGGATCAAGTCAATTGAACTCTCCAAATTGCCCCATATAGAGTGTGTGTGTGTGAGTGAGTGTGTGCCCAGCGATGGACTGGCGCCCTGTCCTGGGTCTATCTGCCCAGTGCCCAAAATGTTCTCCCCTCGATGGACATGGGGAACCCCACCGCGACCCTAATAGAGGATAAAGCGGGAGATAATGAATTAATGAATAAATAATTAATATTTTAATTACAGCTCCAGTACAGATGACATAGTTAATGTTTAATTCTGCATGGAAATGACACTGAGAATTAAAATTAAAAGAGTTTCTAATCTTCACCTCTGCAACGTTTACTCTGCATTCAAAGACAAAGCAGACAGTTGCATGTGGCTCCACCTGCTGGTCATATGTAAAAGTTTGTGCAATTCTGCAAATAAAGAATTCGAATAGTTCTAATGTAGATCGGTGCTGGGCAGATACACCCAGGACAGGGTGCCAATCCATCCACTCACTTCATAGGTACAAATTCAGATAGGGGCAATTTAGAGCAGCCAATTCACCCTGAATCCATGTTTTTGGAGTGTAGGACTGCGAAACCCTGAGAAAATCCACACGGACACGGGGAGAACATAGAAACCCATCCATCCATTATCTTCCGCTTTATCCTATATTAGGGTTGTGGGGGGGTTCCCCATGCCAATCCAGGGGAGAACGTTTCGGGCGCTGGGCAGATACACCCAGGACAGGACGCCAATCTATCACTGGGCACACACTCACTAACACACACACACTCTATATTGGGCAATTTGGAGAACTCAATTGACTTCATGCATGTTTTTGGACTGTGGGAGGAAATCGGAGAACCAGGAGGAAACCCACGAGGAGAACATGGAAACTCCACCCAGATCGGGATTCGAACCGGGAATCCCTAGTGCTGAGAGGAGAACATGCTAAACACTAAACCACCGTTCTGCCCGAACATAGAAACCCCACTCAAAAAAAATGTATCTCAAATATTTATCTAGGGCGGTTAGGGTGGTTTAGTGTTTAGCATGTTCTCCTCTCAGCGCTAGGGATTCCCGGTTCGAATCCCCATCTGGGTGGAGTTTCCATGTTCTCCCCGTGTCTGCATGGGTTTCCTCCGGGTTTTCTGGTTTTCTCCCACAGTCCAAAAACATGGTTCTAGTCAATTGAGTTCTCCAAATTGCCCCATATAAAGTGTGTGTGTGTGAGTGAGTGTGTGTCCAGTGATAGATTGGTGTCCTGTCCTGGGTGTATCTGCCCAGAGCCCGAGACGTTCTCCCCTGGATGGGCATGGGGATAAAGGATAAAGCGGAAGATAATGAATGAATGAAAAATATTTATCTGCTTATTTAATAGGAAACATTATTTATAGCCTTGAAATATCAGATGATCACAGAACAGACATTCAGCTGTTTGTTTAATATTTGCAAAATCAGAACCATGTTAAAGCCGACAGGTCAGTTAAAGAACATGCAAATCCTTATGTTTATTATGGATAAGTGGATCTAATCCATCCATCCATTATCTTCCACTTTATCTTCTACTAGGGTCGGGGGGGGGGGGGGGGGGGTTCCCGATGCCCATCCAGGTGAGAACATTTCAGGCGCTGGGCAGATACACCCAGGATCTATCACTGGACACACACTCACTCACACAGACACACTCTATTTGGGGCAATTTGGAGAACTCAATTGACTTGATCCATCTTTTTGGACTGTGGGAGGAAACCGGAGAACCCGGAGGAAACCCACGTGGACACGGAGAACATGGAAACTCCACCCAGATTGGGATTCGAACCGGGAATCCCTAGCGCTGAGAGGAGAACATGCCAACCTAATTGGATCTAATCCCAGCTTATTAAAATCCAAAATACACTATATCTAAAAAAAAGATCCTTCAGTATTAAAATATGAAAGCAAATGAGGATACGTTACGATTATAAATGATAAAAGACTTACAAACTTTAAAGAACGTTCAAATCAGAGTTTTGTAAACGATAAATAATAAATAATATATAATAAACTTTATAATAAAGTTTTCAGTGTTTGTATCGGGGATGAGGTGGGGTAGATTTTATTATATGGGAGATTACTAACAAGAGTGATGGGGGTTCAGAGGGTTTAAAGAGTATGAGGTACATGAGGGCTTAGGGGTAGTGAACATTCTTCAAGGGTGTAACGCCATCTGTTACCTATTTTGCCCTGGCCCTGAACAGCGGACACTTTCCATGAGCAGTGGGGCTTTAAATTTAACATCTAGTTGTTTTATTTAGAAAAAAAGTACATTAAAACAATCTGTGTACATAACTTTTTTTTTTGAGAAGTTCTGTATGTAGTTAAGGGCAGCACGGTGGCTTGGTGTTTAGCATGTTCTCCTCTCAGCACTAGGGATTCCCGGTTCGAATCCCCATTTGGGTGGAGTTTCCATGTTCTCCCCGTGTCGGCGTGGGTTTCCTCTGGGTTCTCCGGTTTCCTCTCACAGTCCAAAAACATGGATCGAGTCAAGTGAGTTCTCCAAATTGTCCCATATAGAGTGTGTCTGTGTGAGTGAGTGTGTGTCCAGCGATAGATTGGCGTCCTGTCCTGGGTGTATCTGCCCTGCGCCCGAAACGTTCTCCACTGGATGGGCATGGGGAACCCCCCCCCGTGACCCTAGTAGAGGATCAGGCAGAAGATAATGGATGGATGGATGTAGTTAAGTTCACAGCTCTGTATAGACATGACTGCAGGGATGCTGAACTGCCCCAAGGGATGCCAATCTATCACTGGACACACACACACACACACACACACACACACACACACACACACAAACACACAAACACACAAACACACTCTATATGGGGTAATTTGAAGAACTCAATTGACCTTGATCCATGTTTTTGGACTGTGGAAGGAAACCGGAGAACCAGGAGGAAACCCACGCGGACACGGGGAGAACATGGAAACTCCACCCAGATTGGGATTCGAACCGGGAATCCCTAGTGCTGAGAGGAGAACATGCCAACCACTAAGCCACCGTGCCGCCCACCCTGAGGGATATTTATTAGTTTTATTAGATATTTATAGTAATCATAAGAACCTAATTAAAAAGGTATATTAATATTTACACCCAGAACATCACATGGAAGCAAATTTAGTCGGACAACAGACCACAGACAATGAAGCATGCAGTATTGATTAGGGTGCCCCCTAGTGCGAGTGCTCTGTAATGCACCCACCCCGTTAAAAAAAAAAATCCATCCATTATCTTCCGCTTTATCCTCTATTAGGGTCGCGGGGGGGGGGAAGGGGGGGTTCCCCATGCCCATCCAGGGGAGAACGTTTCGGGCGCTGGGCAGATACACCCAGAACAGGACGCCAATCTATCACTGGACACACACTCACTCACACAGAAACACCCTATATGGGGCAATTTGGAGAACTCAATTGACTTGATCCATGTTTTTGGACTGTGGAAGGAAACCGGAGAACCCGAAGGAAACCCACGTGGACACGGGGAGAACATGGAAACTCCACCCAGATTGGGATTCGAACCGGGAATCCCTAGTGCTGAGAGGAGAACATGCTAAACACTAAGCCACCGTGCCATCTAACTAGTTCATTCATTCATTCATTCATTCATTATCTTCCGCTTTATCTTATATTAGGTTCGTGGGGGGGGTTCTCCATGCCCATGCAGGGGAGAATGTTTTGGGCGCTGGGCAGATACACCCAGGACAGGGCGCCAATCTATCACTGGGCAAACACTCACTCACACACACACACTCTATATGGGGCAATTTGGAGAACTCAATTGACTTGATCCATGTTTTTGGACTGTGGGAGGAAACCGGAGAACCCGAAGGAAACCCACGTGGACACGGGGAGAACATGGAACCTCCACCCAGATTGGGATTCGAACCGGGAATCCCTAGTGCTGAGAGGAGAACATGCCAACCACTAAGCCACCGTGCCACCCCCGAAAAAAAACTCAAGAGTAAACTGTATGATATATAAACATAAGTGCATCAAGTTGCAGCAGTCATGTTTTATTAATTAGTTGTAGAAGAACCATGTTGAGTTGTAGAGTTAGAGAGTGGTTGGAACTACACCATCATGCGAGAACCTGCAATGTAGCGGGAGTCCCTCCAGGTGTTGCTCTCCCCACAGTTCTTTAAATCTCTCTTGCACTGGTAACAACGCCGGTACTGTTCCAACTGATCCAGGAGCAATTTTCCACTTGACCTGAACAAACAAGTCATAAACTGTAAGACTGCACAATTAATCATTCATTCATTCATTATCTTCCGCTTTATCCTCTATTAGGGCTGTGTGAGTGAGTGTGTGCCCAGTGATAGATTGGCGTCCTGTCCTGGGTCTATCTGCCCAGCGCCCGAAAGGTTCTCCCCTGGATGGGCATGGGGAACCCCACCGCGACCCTAATATAGGATAAAGCGGAAGATAATGAATGAATGAATGAATGAACTAGTTAGATGGCACGTGGCTTAGTGTTTAGCATGTTCTCCTCTCAGCTCTAGGGATTCCCGGTTCCAATCCCCATCTGGGTGGAGTTTCCATGTTCTCCCCGTGTCCGCGTGGGTTTCCTCCGGGTTCTCCGGTTTCCTCCCACAGTCCAGAAACATGGATCAAGTCAATTGAGTTCTCCAAATTGCCCCATATAGAGTGTGTGAGTGTGAGTGAGTGTGTGCCCAGTGATGGATTGGTGTCCTGTCCTGGGTGTATCTGCCCAGCGCCCGAAACGTTCTCCCCTGGATGGGGATGGGGAACCCCCCCCACGACCCTAATAGAGGATAAAGCGGAAGATAATGGATGAACGAATGAATGAATTAACTAGTTAGATGGCACGGTGGCTTAGTGGTTTGGCATGTTGTCCTCTCAGCGCTAGGGATTCCCGGTTCGAATCCCTCTCTGGGTGGAGTTTCCATGTTCTCCCCGTGTCCGCGTGGGTTTCCTCCGGGTTCTCCGATTTCCTCCCACAGTCTAAAAACTAGATAAAGTCAATTGAGTTCTCCAATTTGCCCCATATAGAGTGTGTGTCTGTGTGAGTGAGTGTGTGTCCAGTGATGGATTGGCTTCCTATCCTGGGTGTATCTGCCCAGCGCCCGAAACGTTCTCCCCTGGATGGGCATGGGGAACCCCACCGCGACCCTAATAGAGGATAAAGCGGAAGATAATGGTTGGATGGATGAATTAGCCAATTAACAAAAATACCTCTTGTGTGGAATGTCATTTGGACAATGAGACATATGTACCTGCTTTGCACACGGCTTCCCATTTGTCTCGACCCGGGCTGAAAGCGGGGAAACTCTTTTGTAAATGGTCAGTAAACATACTCTTGCGCTTCAGCATGTTGCTTGCGGACTGACACGCAGCGCACCCTAGTGCCGGGACATTTAATGGTCCAATGAAGGTCATTTAAAAACCAGAACATTTCCTCACATTTTTAAAAAAAAAACCCGGGACGCCCGGGACAGGACGGGAAATACAAACGTCACCCTAATTTAGAGCAGCCAATTCACCTTAAATCCCTGTTATTGGACTGTGGGAGGAAACCGGAGAACCTGGAGGAAACCCACGTGGACATAGGGAGAACATGGAAACTCCACCCAGATCGGGATTCGAACCTGAATCCCCAGTGCAGAGAGGTGGATGTGCTGCCACCACACCACCCTTCTTGATATTACATTCTAGAATCAATCATTCATTCATTCATTCATTCATTATCTTCCGCTTTATCCTCT
Organism: Corydoras sp. C115; assembly: GCA_019802505.1. Classification (NCBI taxonomy): domain Eukaryota; kingdom Metazoa; phylum Chordata; class Actinopteri; order Siluriformes; family Callichthyidae; genus Corydoras; species Corydoras sp. C115. The sequence goes on along the minus strand of JAFMOC010000869.1, from coordinate 5,666 downwards.
ATTAGGGTCGCGGGGGGGTTCCCCATGCCCATCCAGGGGAGAACGTTTCGGGCGCTGGGCAGATACACCCAGGACAGGGCGCCAATCTATCACTGGGCAATTCCAGGATCAATTTGTTTCTAAATGTTTTTTTTAGATTATTTTAATGTTCGCACTGTTTTATGTTTAGATCTTTATTTATTCATTCACTAAGCCAGCTGTCCTCACATGTGGACAAACTGTGGTTGAAGAAACCAGCTTAGCAACCTGATGGTCCCGGGTTCCATTCCCGGTCCAACAAAGTGCCCTTGGGCAAGGCACCTAAACCTGATTACTCCCTGGATACTGTATACAGGGCTGCCCACTGCTCTGGGCACGTGTGGTCACTTCACTCAGTGTGTGTTTGTGTATGTGTGTGTGTGTGTTTCATTCACGGGTTAAATGTGGAACACAGATTCGTCTGTGTATAAGAACAGTAGGCAAACCCCATGTGAAAGCCACCCTGACTGATTGGGTCACAGACCTATGACCTTCTTGTTTACAGAAAACCCAATGCACCACATCATGGTTCTTATGTCCTGACTGGTTTAAAAATGACTGCCTTACCTTATAAATGCTTTCTCATCAAGATCTTGGAGAGATTTTAAGTGAGCACTGCATTTCCATGTGTCCACTAGTAAGGTTCTCATGTTGTTGCGCTTCTCGTCCCGAGCAATCTGTTCTGCAGCAAATCTGTAAAGCAGTAATATATGACTGTAGCGTAATAAACCATGACGTGAAAACTGAGCACCATTCATTATTCATTCATCCATTATCTTCCGCTTTATCCTCTATTAGGGTCGCGGTTGGGTTCCCCATGCCCATCCAGGGGAGAACGTCTCGGGCGCTGGGCAGATAGACCCAGGACATGGCACCAGATAGACCCAGGACATGACACACTCACTCACACAGACACACTCTATATGGGGACATTTTGAGAATTCAATTGACTTGATCCATGTTTTTGGACTGTGGGAGGAAACCGGAGAACCCGGAGGAAACCCACGCAGACACGGGGAGAACATGGAAACTCCACCCAGATCAGAATTCGAACCGGGAATCCCTAGCGCTGAGAGGCGAACGTGCCAATCACTAAGCCACCGTGCCGCCCTGTTATAATATTGTTATACTTTTTATAATCGGTGTTTTTGAAATGCATAATTCATAATTTTAGGACGGGCGGCACGGTGGCTTAGTGGTTAACATGTTCTCCTCTCAGCGCTAGGGATTCCCGGTTCGAATTATGATCTGGGTGGAGTTTCCATGTTCTCCCTGTGTCTGCGTGGGTTTCCTCCGGGTTCTCCGGTTTCCTCCCACAGTCCAAAAAACATGGATCAAGTCAATTGAGTTCTCCAAAATTGCCCCATATAGAGTGTGTCTGTGTGAGTGAGTGTGTGCCCAGCGATGGATTGGCGTCCTGTCCTGGGTGTATCTGCCCAGCGCCCGAAACGTTCTCCCCTGGATGTCCCCCCCGCGACCCTAATATAGGATAAACCGGAAGATAATGGATGGATGGATAATTTTAGGACACCCATCCATCAATTATTCACTCATCCATTACCTTCCGCTTTATCCTCTATTAGGGTCGCGGTTGGGTTCCCCATGCCCATCCAGGGGAGAACGTGTCGGGTGCTGGGCAGATACACCCAGGACGCCAATCTATCGCTGGGCACACACTCACTCACACAGACTCGCACGCATACACACTCTACATGGGGCAGTTTGGAGAACTCAATTGACTTGTTCCATGTTTTTGGACTGTGGGAGGAAACCGGAGAACCCGGAGGAAACCCACGCAGACACGGGGAGAACATGGAAACTCCACCCAGATGGGGATTCGAACCGGGAATCCCTAGTGCTGAGAGGAGAACATACTAACCACTAAGCCACAATGCCGCCTTTCCATCCATTATCTTCCACTTTATCCTTTACTAGGGTCAGGGGGTGTTCCCCATGCCCATCCAGGGGAGAACATTTTGGGCTCTGGGCAGATACACCCAGGATAGGACACCAATCTATCACTGGACACACACTCACTCACACACTCTATATAGGACAATTTGGAGAACGCAATTGACTTGATCCATGTTTTTGGACTGTGGGAGGAAACCGGAGAACCCGGAGGAAACCCACGCAGACACGGGGAGAACATGGAAACTCCACCCAGATTGGGATTCGAACCGGGAATCACTAGCGCTCTCAGAGAACATGCTAAGCACTAAACCACCGTGCCGCTTAATATTAGGACAATGTAAAAAAAAAATAAAAAATACTGAAAAAAAGCACAAATGGAACAGATTAGGACTTTTCGGACTTTTCGAAGTCCCTCAGCTTGTAAGGCCTGCTGCACATGGTTGCGAAACGCTATAAACAAATCCTCGTCCTGCATATGAAACTGACGTGAAACTGGGGACTATCACGTTATATCAGTAAATTAACATGACAGCTGCAAAAAAAAACAAAAAAAAAAACAAAACCCACAGCGAGGATCATTTAACAGCAGGATGAGGGTATGTGGGATGTTTAAGCAACAAATCCTGCTGTGCATCGATCCTCACTCAGATCACTGATCGTCTGCAGGACCGGTGAACAGTAACTTCTCCTTAACAAAGAGGTTCCAGTTCTTTCCAAAAAAACCATCGGCTCTCTGGAGAGCAGTTTAGGTGGAACCGCTAACGTTGTATGTTGAATTCAATGAAGTCAATACAGAGGAATTTTATTTTCTCCAGCGCTATGGCTGATTTAATCTAATACAGCAGAAGTCGTTTGAAGAGACAGCCGCCTGATTGCATTTCAAACTCTATCTACGGTGTTTATGTCGAAAATAACAGCCACTGACTGTTCTGTTATTATTCTAGCTGTAAATGAAGAGCTGAATTTCATGCAGTGGTTCTAAGTACCGGGTCGGCACGGCGGCTTAGTGGTTAGCACGTTCTCCTCTCAGCACTAGGGATTCCCGGTTCGAATCCCCATCTGGGTGGAGTTTCCATGTTTTCCCCGTGTCCGCGTGGGTTTCCTCTGGGTTCTCCGGTTTCCTCCCACAGTCCAAAAACGTGGATCAAGTCAATTGAGTTCTGCCCAGCGCCCAAAACGTTCTCCCCTGGATGGGTGTGGGAAACCCCCGCGACCCTAATAGAGGATAAAGCGGAAGATAATGGATGGATGGATGGATGGGTTCTAAGTTCCGGGGCGGCACGGTGAAAAGAAAAACAAAAAAAAAGGTTTTCTTTTGTTAGAAAAACAAGTAAAATATAAAAAATATATTTTTTTAAAACCACGCTTATAGCGCCATCTTGTGGTGAAATTTTAACTGATTCGACTATCAGTCGACTATGGGGAAAATCTGACGAATCAGATTCGACTATGAAAATCCTTAGTTGAAGACACCCCTAAATGCAACCTCAACTTAACATCTTCAGCAGGATCCGGGTTTCCACGTGGGTTTTCTGCCGTATCTGGTCATTGCTGGTATTGCACTATGGGTTAATGTTCCAAAAGCCCATATCCTGTACGACTAGGTTAAGAAAGAAAGAAAACAACTGCAAACGACTTTATCATGAATTCACTTCATTTATATTTAAGAGGAAACTAAAGCAGGATGAAACCAACAGACATGGGGTGAACATGCAAACTCCACTCAGGCTGTCCCACCCAGGAATCGATCCCTGGCCCTTCCTGCTGTGAGAGTCAGTTTTAATATTTGATGAACCGTTGCCTTCCAATTAACCACAACACACAGCGATGATTTAGCAAAACCTTAACAAACAAACATAAACAAATCACCTGGTGGTGTTTTTATACAGTCTGTAACCTGTAACATCAATACATGATGTCATACAAGGTATAGCTTTCATGATAGCTACTTTATAATTAATTTATTTACTCACTTTAGTTGTTTTCAGGCGGCACAGTGACTTGGTAGTTAACACTAGGGATTCCCGGTTCGAATCCCCATCTGGGTGGAGTTTCCATGTTCTCCCTGTGTCCGCATGGGTTTCCTCCGGGTTCTCGGTTTCCTCCCACAGTCCAAAAACATGGATCAAGTCAATTGAGTTCTCCAAATTGCCCCATATAGAGTGTATTTGTCTGAGTGTGTGCCCAGCGATAGATTGGCGCCCTGTCCTGGTTGTATCTGCCCAGCGCCCGAGACGTTCTCCCCTGGATGGGCATGGGGAACCCCCCCCCCCCCCTCCGCGACCCTAATAGACGATAAAGCGGAAGATAATGGATGAATGGATAACTGGAAATGCTTCCTAATAACTGAGCTTTATATAATCAATTTGATTTTATAATTCTAAACCATAAACATATGGTTCTGCAAACATCTTTGCAGTGGTGTGGTCTGTACTCACTCTTTGCGGTTGTGCTGTATCATGTCAAGCTCCTGTCTTTGCTCACTGAGCTTGTTGCACAGCGCCTCCTGCTTTTTCATGTTCGCCACATTCAGTTGCTCTGCAAAAAGTCTGTGTGCTCTCGCTTTTTTCTCCAAAAAAGATGCAAAATCCCCATCATTTAGACCAAAAATAGGACCGTGTGAGTCAGGCTGACGTGCAGGGATACCGGGATCCTTGTTCTTTATCTAAGTGAAAACACACACACACACACACACACACACACACACACACACACACACACACACACACACACACACACACACACACACACACACACACACACACACACAATCATATGGAAGCTAAGCACACTTGATGAAAGACAGTAACAACCCCTTCATTGGGTGATTAGTAACAGATGATAAAAAGCATTACTGCTGCCTGATTTTTTTTTTTTTTATATACAGAAGTCAAAAGAAAAGACAGCCAACAGGGGACGCTGTTCACGAAACTTTCAAATTAACTTGATGTCACAAGCCGGTCTTTAAAATGTACCCACCTCAAAGAAAATGACTTAATGGCCACTTTATTAAGTAAACCTTCTGGTTTAAATACTTATTATCCGTTATGAATTATAGAGTGGGCGTGCCTTCGTAGGGTGGTTTCGTCATTTAGCATGTTCTCCTCTCAACGCTAGGATTTCCCGGTTCGAATCCCCATCTGGGTGGAGTTTCCATGTTCTTCAAGTTTCCGTGTCCGTGTGGGTTTCCTCCAGGTTCTCTGGTTTTCCCCCACAGTCCAAAAACATGGCTCAAGGTCAGATGAATTCTCCAAATTGCCCCATATAGAGTGTGTCTGTGTGAGTGAGTGTGTGCCCAGAGATTGATTGACATGTATCTGCCCAGCGCCTGATACAATGATCCCTGAATGGGCATGGGGAACCCTCATGAAGATAATGGATGGATGGAATTATACAAATTATATACATCCATCCTTCCATTATCTTCCGCTTTATCCTCTATTAGGGTTGCGGGGGGGGGGGGGGGTGCGTTTCAGGTGCTGGGCAGATACACCCAGGACAGGACGCCAATCTATCACTGGGCACACACTCACTCACACATATACACTCTACATGGGGCAATTTGGAAAATTCAATTGACCACCTTGATCCACATTTTTGGACTGTGGGAGGAAACCGGAGAACCTGGAGGAAATCCACGTGGACACGAGAACATGGAAACACCACCCAGATTGGGATTCAAAACCCAGGAATCCCTAGTGCTGAGAGGAGAACATGGCAACCACTAAGACACC
>JAFMOC010000871.1:60000-98516 GCA_019802505.1 Corydoras sp. C115 | reverse complement strand
CGGCCTCGGCTCAGGGCGAGCATTTTGTTTGCCATAATGGAGATCTCTCTAACAGTAAATCATAGATGCAAAGTACAAACACAGATGGCGCTATGACACCTGGGGCTTTACATAGTTCTTAGAAAGTGGGCCGCCGAAACTTTGCACTGATTGCAGCATCAAAAACATTCTGCGTGGACAGACCAACGTATTCTATGTGGTAACTAAGGACTATACGTGGCATATAAATTGCCCCATATAGAGTGTTTCTGTGTGAGTGAGTGTGTGCCCAGTGATAGATTGGTGTCCTGTCCTGGGTGTATCTGCCCAGCGCCCGAAACGTTCTCCATGTTCTCCCCGTGTCCGCATGGATTCCCTCCGGGTTCTCCGGTTTCCTCCCACAGTCCAAAAACATGGATCAAGTCAATTGGGTTCTTCAAATTGCCCCATATAGTGTGTGTTTGTGTGAGTGAGTGTGTGCACAGTGATAGATTGGTGTCCTGTCCTGGGTGTATCTGCCCAGCGCCCGAAACGTTCTCCATGTTCTCCCCGTGTCCGCATGGGTTTCCTCCGGGTTCTCCGGTTTCCTCCCACAGTCCAAAAACATGGATCAAGTCAATTGGGTTCTTCAAATTGCCCCATATAGTGTGTGTTTTTGTGTGAGTGAGTGTGCACACAGTGATAGATTGGTGTCCTGTCCTGGTGTATCTGCCCCAGCGCCGCCCGAAACGTTCTCCATGTTCTCCCCGTGTCCGCATGGGTTTCCTCCGGGTTCTCCGGTTTCCTCCCACAGTCCAAAAACATGGATCAAGTCAATTGGGTTCTTCAAATTGCCCCATATAGTGTGTGTTTGTGTGAGTGAGTGTGCGCACAGTGATAGATTGGTGTCCTGTCCTGGGTGTATCTGCCCAGCGCCCGCAACGTTCTCAACTGGATGGGCATGGGGAACCCCACCCCGCAACGCTACTAGAGGATAATGGATGAATGAATGGAATTAATCCATTGCATTTACATTGAAAATAGTGTTTATTCATTATCTTAAACATGGGGGGGGGTTCCCATCCAAGATAGAACATTCCGGACGCTGGGCAGGACATGGGGAGAACATGGAAACTCCACCCAGATTGGGATTCGAACCGGGAACATACTAACTACTAAGGCACCACACCGTCCATTCATTCATTCATTATCTCCCGCTTTATCCTCTATTAGGGTCGCGGTAGGGTTCCTCATGCCCATCCAGGGGAGAACATTTCTGGAACTGAGCAGATACACCCAGGATGGGACACCAATCTATAGTTGGACACACACTCACTCACACAGACACACTCTATATGGGGCAATTTGGAGAATTCAATGGACCTCAATCCATGTTTTGGGACTGTGGGAGGAAACCAGAGAACCCGGAGGAAACCTCCACGCGGACATGGGGAGAACATGGAATCTCCACCCAGATTGGGATTCGAACCTGGATCCCCAGCGCTGAGAGGCACTACCTCACGATGCCACCCTCAAAAACAATGCTGCCCCATACAATCAATTGCAGTTTTGTTCCATTCATATGCAAAAAGTTTGTGTATCCCTGAGCAAATAGGATGTTTCTTATTTTTCAAGGTGAAAATAAAATGCCACATCATCATAATCACTTCATAACACAAACTGAATTTAAACTCTGGGTCTGAGAGACTTTTTTTTTGACTTTTAACGACACTTTATTTTACCAATAAGTTATATTTCAAATATAAATCTTTGTATTAATAAATAGATAAATAAATAAATAAATAAATAACTACATTTAGGTAAAAACAGGTGCGAAGCAGAGCTCATCGTCTTCAACTGAGCATACTGCTTCCCCGCAGCACCATACCGATTTAAAAGTGTCTAAATCATTCATACTTTTATAAAAGTTAAAATCAATTAAAATTCTAGATTTGACCAGTCGGCTAAAAATCTTGATTACATCAGCATCTGTTGTTTGTGCAATTTTGTTTTTCCTGCTGATGTAAACCGCCATTTTGCTTTGTCCTAAAATAAAATTCACCAGTTGACACTTATATTTATGTTTTTTGACATACTTAAAACCCAGGATAAAAACCTGTGGTGTAAAAATCACATTAAGAGCTTTTAAAACAGCACTTAAAATGATAAATAACGGTTGCAGTCTAAAACAGTGTAAAAACGCGTGAAACACCGTTTCTCTCTGGTGACAGAAAGGACACTGGTCATTAAAATCTGGGTTTAAAACAGAAATAAAAGCATTTATAGCAATAATACCGTGGAGGATCCTCCACTGGAGGTCCCCCACCCGCTTGGTTAACGGTGGTTTGTACAATGCTCTCCACTCTGGTCTTACGTCATTCCCAATGCCTAGTGATTCTCTCCAAGGTGTGTCAGCTCTGTTCTCCAGTTTTTTCTTATTAAGAACGAGTACACTGGCTCTATAGAGGAGTTTCCCCGTGGCTGAGCTCAGGTCCATGCCTTGTTCCTTGTCGTGGTCCAGTAGGGGCCCCTGGCAGTCCTCCAGCTTAGGGGTGATGGTGGTGTTGGGGAAACGATGCTCCCCTACTGGACTGACCTCCCCTGTTGCACAGCTCTGGAGTAGTGTCTTTTCTCTGGTGGTGAGTGCTGACCTCCACCGCTCTAGGAGCTGGGCGACAACGCGTGTAGACCTCATTCCCATCAGTGCAGCCAGGTCCTCCGCCCGATCTAGACCAGGTCCAGCAGCATTCAGTAGGTGGCGCAGGGTGTAGATTCTGGAGGAGATCAGCGTGCTGTGCAATGAAGGGGAGGCGTTGATGTCCAGCCGAGATCCGAAGATGAGGGGTTCCTCCAAGAGCCAGTGTAAAGGCAGATCACCTTTAAAAGTCATGTTATAAAATCCTAAAATCTTAAAAAGTCCACGATAAAAAACAGGCAAGCTGGTGATGTTCAGTGCATTAATGTTCATAAAAAACAAAGTTCTGTCCAGACCCAGTCCACTCACGGTTTGCAGGATCCTGTATGCCACTGCCCTCCATACAAGATCCTTGGGGCCAAAGAGGAGTCTTTGTAAATACTGCAGTCTGAATGCAGCGGTCCTGCTGGCCAGGTGAACCAGTCCTTGTCCTCCGTCATCTTTTGGCAGGTAGAGGACAGCCTGAGGAATCCAGTGCAGTCGGTCCCAGAAGAAATCAACCAGCGTTGCCTGTATCTTGGTTAAAATGTTAGGTGGGGGATCCATACACATTAACTTATTCCATAGAACAGAGGCAGCGAGGTTGTTAATGACTAGTACCCGTCCCCGGTATGACATCTGAGGTACTAGCCATGTCCATCTATTTAAACGTCCTTTTACTTTTTCGATAATGTTCTCCCAGTTCTTTTGTTCACACTCGCTGCCTCCTAAGTGTACCCCGAGATACTTAAAACCTCCAGTCCTCCATGACAGTCCATCGGGAAGTGCAGGTCCCCCACCGTTCCAGTCCCCGATTAAAACTGCCTCGCTTTTGGCCCAGTTCACTTTGGCAGATGATAAAACGCTAAAATCCTTTAAAACATGTGTTAAAATGTTCACGTCATTCTGTGAGTTTAAAAACACCACCAGGTCATCTGCATATGCTGACACACACACTGTTGCATTGGTTTGTGGAATTCGAAGACCAGAGATTCGATTTCTTAAAATACATAGGAGGGGTTCAATAGCTAACGTGTATAACATCCCGGAGAGCGCGCAACCTTGTCTTATACCGCGCTGTACTTTAAAAGGAGCACATAAACCACCGTTAACCTTCAGTACACTCTCAATGTCACTGTACAGCACCTTTACCATATTAATAAAACCAGGGTTAAAACCGAAGGCCTCCAGAACCTTCCACATGTACTCGTGTTCTACTCTGTCAAATGCTTTTTCTTGGTCTAAAAACACGAGTCCAGTTTTTAAATGTAAAAGTCTGGAGAGCTCTAAAACATCCCGGATTAAAAATATGTTATCGAAAATGGACCTACCGGGCACACAGTACGTCTGGTCAATGTGAACTATCTGCTCCATCACCTTCCCCAGTCTCGAGGCTAACGTTTTTGAGAGCAGCTTACAGTCTGTGCACAGTAATGACACGGGGCGCCAGTTCTTCAGCTCGGTCAGGTCTCCCTTCTTTGGCAGCAGTGTGAGGACGGCTCTCCGGCTGCTCACAGGGAGCTTTCCTTCCCTCACACTCTCCTTTAGGACATCCAGCACGTCCTCACCCAAAACTGTCCATAGTGCCTTATAGAATTCGACAGGGAGACCATCGATGCCAGGAGTTCTGCCACTGTCCATCCCCTGCAGGGCCTCCTGTACCTCTTCCATTGACAGTTCAGCATCTAGTGCTGTGGCAGACTCCTCGCTGATCCTGGCCTGCATCTGCAGAAAGCCCCTCTCTGTGTCCTGTGCCTCGACCCGCTCACTCTCATACAGCTTCGAGAAGAAACTGATTGTCTGCCGGCGTATCTCAGAAGGCTCAGAGTCGAGATCCCCTGATTCATTACGCACGGCATGCATAAACCTTTTCTGTCCATTTTTACACTCTAGACCAAAGAAGAACTTAGAAGGAGCATCTAATTCATTCACGTTTTGGAAACGTGAGCGGACCAGCGCCCCCTGTGCTGTGACACCCAGCAAGTCATTAAAGGAGATCTTTTTTGTTTTTAGATTTTTGATGTACTCTTGATCTCCTGTGGTCTCTGCTAGAGTCTGGAGTTTAGTGATCTCAGACTCTAGCTCTTTTAGAGACCTGGTGATTTCACTAGTGACATTTCGAGTGTACTGCTGGCAGAACATTTTAATCTGTATCTTTGCAATGTCCCACCACTGCTGTAATGATTTAAAAGACGACTTCCGAGTCTTAAAAACCATCCAAAAATAACTAAAACACTCTTTAAAATGAACATCATTTAAAAGCGCTGTATTAAAATGCCAGTATGCACTTTGGGGCTTTACCTGTGCTTTCCTGATCGTGCATTGGACTATACAATGATCTGTAAAACCAACTGGAGATATAAAACAGCGTATAAAAGTAGATAAATGATGTTTAAAACAATAAAATCGATCAAGTCTGGCTAAAGAGAGCGTATTATCTATAGAATGAGCCCATGTATACTGTCTCTGGTTACCGTGTATGTCACGCCATACGTCACACAGATCATGGGTCTCAATGAACTCACACAGCCGCCTGCGGGAAGCGTTGTGTGGTTCCATGTGGTTTCTGTCCAGATCGTCAGCAGTGCAGTTAAAATCACCACCCAGCACTAAAATGTCATTAAAATCACAGTTCGAAATCACAGTGCTCAGAGAGTTTAAAAAACATCATCCTCTCTGCTGCTGCAGTCGGGGCATAAAACACAGATAAAAACAAAGGTGTGCTCTTCAAAGCAGGCTTTAACTTTTAGCAGTCTCCCGGGTAAAACCTCCTCCACCGTGTAAGAGCATGGGATAAAATAACTGGTAAAAAGAACACCTACCCCACCACTTGTGGTAGATAGGTGACTTAAAACCGTGAGCCCCTTCCACTCTTTTGCCCAATCTACAGCATTATTAAAATCACTGTGTGTCTCCTGGACAAAAACCACATCCGCTCTCTTCTGTTTTAAAAGTTCATAAAACATAGCTCTCTTCTTACAGTCTCTTGCCCCATTTAAGTTTAAAGTTCCTATCTTTATATCACTCATGTTTAAAAAAAGATAGAGAACTATGACTAAGACTGTAAAAAACATTTTAAAATTAGAGGGGGTTAACCCGAGTCATCGGTGTGGGCTTTGTTCAGTTTGGTCAGTATCTTTTTTAGTCTAAAAACCTCGTGTACAGTAAAAGCCCCCTCTCTTCTAAAAAACTTTACATCATGTACAAACTGCTGTGTGTTTTTAAAAGACTCCTCTACCTGTACCCCTTTCTGACCTTTTGTGACTCTCAGGAACATTTTAATATCTTCTGCAGTGTACTGGACAGGGAGTTTCTCGTCCTGAGAGCACACAGACCATCCGGAGTCAGACAGAGAGCCATCACTGTCTGAATCTCCATCTTTACACATGGGAACCTCTCTTTTGGCCTGTTTGGTCTCATTTACGCGCCCCCGCTTCTTCCTTTTACCGGGTACTTTAAAAACAAGTTCCTCCACCATTTCAACATCTAAGTGCCTTTCCACCACCCCTGGCTCCACACTGGGCTCCTCTGTTTGTGGCACAGGTACAGCGCACACCTCATGTGCCGGTTCATTTTTATTACCATCACCTGCAGTGGACACACCTGCCTTGTCCACCTCACACTCTGGGGCAGGAGCCATTTCCTCCACTACTGAACATGCAGCAGCCGCAGGGGGAACGACTACCGCAGGTCCAGAAGTGTCAGATCCGGGCATCTGTTCAGTGTTTTTTGGTTCTTTGGGGTCTGTTTCGGCACTTTTTGGACAATCTCGAATGAGATGTCCAATTTGTCCACACCTGAAGCACTTAATTTCAGTATTTGAGCTCACATATATGTCATAATCGAAACCATCAACTTTAAACTTGATAGACAGTTCGAGCTCCTCCCTGTCCTTCAACACCATGTACACCACTCTCCTGTACGAGATCATATGCTTCATTTTTTGGCTCATGACAAACTTTTTTACCGGGGACACCACTTTTCCGAACCGGGAGAGTTCCTGAACAATAAGCTCATTTTTGAGAAACGGGGGCACGTTAGACAGAATAATCTTTTTTGAAGGGGTACTTAAAGGTAGGACCGGAGTCAGCTGACCATTTAAAACGATTCCCTTTTGAATCAGATCGTTCGCGATTTCGATCGTTTTAGCGAAAATCACGACCGATCTGTTCACCCGGGACGCCGCGAGCAGATTGCCGCGTCCCACCACCTCCTCCGCCGCCAGACAACAATCCTCCACACCCGCTCTGCAATCCACCTTGATCGCATGACGGCGGGTGAGAGCCTCGTACACGGCGTCGCTGTACGGAGCCGCCATGCTTCAGCCCACACGCTGAAAGCAGACGCTCCACAGCCTTAAACTCGCCTTACTCCTCCACAACACACACAAAAACACTAACACACACTAACAAACACACAATCACAGCGTAAATCGCTTTATAACACAACAAAACACTCAGAAAAACTCAGCAAAAAACGCCGAGCGCTCTCGCACCACGCTCCGCTCCACCGCTCAACGCCGCGCATGCGCAGAGAGAGAGAGAGAGAGAGAGAGAGAGAGAGATTACTTTAACCTGTTTGATTCCATTCTTGAGATTAATTCCAAGTTTGTTATCACATTATATTCCAATTATTGGGTGGCAGGGGGGCTTAGTGGTTGGCATGTTCTCCTCTCAGCGCTAGGGGATCCCGGTTCGAATCCCAATCTGGTGGAGTTTCCATGTTCTCCCCGTGTTCACGTGGGTTTCCTCCGGGTTCTCCGGTTTCCTCCCACAGTCCAAAAACATGGATCAAGTCAATTGGGTTCTCCAAATTGCCCCATATAGAGTGTGTGTGTGAGAGTGAGTGTGTGCCCAGCGATAGATTGGCGTCCTGTCCTGGGTGTGTCTGCCCAGCGCCCGAAATGTTCTCCCCTGGATGGGCATGGGGAACCCCCCCCCCCCCATGACCCTAATAGAGGATAAAGCGGAAGGTAATGGATGGATGGATTCCAATTAAGACAAACGTCAAGTGTGGATTCATTTTAAAAGCCAACGATTATCCATCCTTAGTGGTTAGCATGTTCTCCTCTCAGCGCTGGGGATTCTGGGTTCGAATGCCAATCTGGTCGGAGTTCAAGTACAAGTAATTTATTTATAGAGTGCTTTTAACAATAGTACATTGTCATAAAGCAGCTTTACAGAGTAATAAGCCTTTAAACCCCCAAAGAGCAAGCTGAAGAGACAGTGGCAAGGCAAAACTCTGTTAGAAACCTTGTGAGGACCGAGGCTCAGTGGGGGACTCATCCTCCTTGAGGGGCCGGGAAGCATCAACAGTGTAGGACAGCCATGTACAGATTGTGTGGTGATCATGTGACCCGTATTTAACAATTAAAAACTATATAAGTCCATTGAGGGCGTCCTACAGGACCAACAGTCCAATAAAAATCCAGGTTCCATCCAGTAATTAGTTTCCATGTTCTCTCGGTGTCCACGTGGGTTTCCTACGGGTTCTCCGGTTTCCTCACACAGTCCAGACCTACAGGTATCCCAATGGTTGGGGTCACATGGTTGGTCACAGCATCCCCAGAGTAATGAGGGTTAAGATTCTGACTCAAGAACCCACTTTGGTAACTTGTAGACCTGGGGTCATCCAGGAGAGAACGTTTCGGGGGCTGGGCAGATACACCCAGGACAGGGCGCCAATCTATCACTGGACACACTCACTCACACAGACACACTCTATATGGGGCAATTTGGAGAATTCGGTTGACCATGATCCAGGTTTTTAGACTGTGGGAGTTCTAGACTAGCATGGTATTTTAAGGAAACCATGCAGACATGGGGAGCCTTGTCCTCCCTAGCTGGGAATTAAACAGCAAACCTGGGAGCTCGCTGTGAGGTGAGAACCCTGCAGAACCGTGGAAAAACTAAAGGCCATAATGGTTTTGTGAAATGCCTATTTTAAGGATAATTTAATAAATAACTGGCAGCAACTAGAGGTGCATTTCCTGAAGAAAAAGCAATACAGTGAACGAGGTAAAAAAGGGGGCGTGGCCAAGTAATAGAGTGTGGTTACAGTGAAGAGGAACAATGCAATATTTGAGGAGAATTATTAGGCAAATGAGTATTTCGATCACATCATGCTTTTTATACATGTTCTCCTCTCAGCACTAGGGATTCCCGGTTAGAATCCCAATCTGGGTGGAGTTTCCATGTTCTCCCCATGTCTGCGTGGGTTTCCTCCGGGTTCTCCGGTTTCCTCCCACAGTCCAAAAACATGGATCAAGTCAATTGAGTTCTCCAAATTGCCCCATATAGAGTGTGTCTGTGTGAGTGAGTGTGTGAACAGTGATAGATTGGTGCCCTGTCCTGGGTGTATCTGACAACCGCCCGAAACGTTCTCCCCTGGATGGTGAGGTGGAACCCCTCGACCCTAATATAAGATAAAGCGGAAGATAATGGATGGAGGCTTTTTAAACACGTTGTCCTACTCCAAGCTGTATAGGCTTGAAAGCCAACTACCAATTACATAAATCTGGTGATGTGTATCTCTGTAATAAGGAGGGGTGTGGTCTAATGACATAAACACCCCATATAAGGGGTGCTTAATTATTAGGTAACTTCCTTTTCTTTGGCAAAATGGGTCAGAAGAGAGATTTGACGGATTCAGAAAATTTCAAGGGCGGCATGGTGGTTGGCATGTTCTCCTCTCAGCACTAGGGATTCCCGGTTCGATTCCCCATCTGGGTGGAGTTTCCATGTTCTCCCCGTGTCCTCGTGGGTTTCCTCCGGGTTCTCTGGTTTCCTCCCACAGTCCAAAAACATGGATCAAGGTCAATTGAGTTCTCTAAATTGTGTGCCCAGCGATAGATTGGCGTCCTGTCCTGGGTACCAACCCGACCCTACTAGAGGATAAAGCGGGAGATAACGGATAATGGATGTTTGAACAAATGAACCTGAGCTTCGGCAGAAAAGCATGAATCCGTTTTACGAGTCCGTCGCAGATCAGACAGTTTTAAGGTTTTGCTTTGACATACCGTAACATTGCGACAGTTTGCGCCTTCCGAAAAATTCTGACTGTTTCTGAAAGCTGGGAAACTGCTCTTTACAGCCAACATAAAGTTATACAGTTATTACGGTAACTTTACTCCCGATACTGGTGAAAAAAAATCTGTCTCCCTCAAACATACTCAGAGTTTAGAAACACAAACAGCTGATGGTGACTCCATCGTTCAGTCCCGCTGTTGGATGAGAGGTGAAAAAAAAGAAAAACCAGAGAAAGCTGCTCTCATTTATCCTGGACTACTGACAAAACATCTGGGGCTATAGCCCTGAAAGCCCAGGTCTAACGACGCCCCTGGCTGGTATCATCAAAGATAAACTTGTGGGACCTTTTTGGGTTGAGGTTGGAGTAAAGCTCAATTCCCAGACCTGCTGCCAGTTTCTGGAAGACAGACATCTTCTTCAAGCAGTGGAAGAAGTCGGTAACGTTCGAGAAAAACATGATTTTCATGCAGGACAATGCTCAATCACATGTATCCAAATACTCCACAGCGTGGCTGGCCAGCAAAGGTCTAAAAGAAGAAAGAATAATGACATGCCCCCTTGTTCACCTGATCTGAACCCCATAGAGAACCTGTGGTCCCTCATAAAATGTGAGATCTACAGGGAGGGAACAGCACGGCTCTCTGAACAGTGTATGGGAGGCTGTGGTGGCTGCTGCACGCAATGTTGATCGTAAATAGATCAAGAAACTGACAGAATCTATGGATGGAAGGCTTTTGAGTCTCATCGTAAAGAAAGGTGGCTATATTGGACACTGATTTGGTTTAGTTTTTTGTTTTTGAATGTCAGAAATGTTTATTTCTAAATTTTCTGTTGTTGTATTGGTTTACCTGGCGAAAATAAACAAGTGAGATGGGTATATATTTGGTTTTTATTAAGTTGCCTAATAATTCTGCACAGTAATAATTGCCTACACAAACACATATCCTCCTAAAATAGCCAAATCTAAAAAAATCTTCCAAAAATATTAAGCTTTGATATTTATGAGTTTTTGGGTTAATTGAGAACATAGTTGTTCAATAATAAAAAAAAATCCTCTCAATTACAACTTGCCTTGTTCTGCACACAGTGTAGTGAATGGAAAGTGCAATCGCTCTGTGGTTTTAGCTGATGGGTGTCTCTGGAAATTCCTCGAGTCGGAATGAGATTGGTGTCTATAGCTTAAGTCGGAGTTCTCACTTTAAAAATGAGATATTTCCAATAGGAAATGAACTAAGCCAAACCTTGAAGAGTATCAATGAGTGAAGGAAGAGTGCAAGCACTCTGCAATTCAACGAGACCAGTCTGGCTGTAAACATCTCCAACTCCAGCGAATTTCGTTTGAGTAGCTTGAAAATTTTTTATGTTACGAAAGTGCAAAAATCACCGTAATGTTGAGTGATATGGGAATTTTGGTTCAGAAAAATGGGAATATCTCAGGATTGCTTTGACCCATTCCTTGGTCTTAATCATGAGCCGGACATCTGTGAAAATCATGTTGATAGCTTCAAAATTGGCTAAGTTACAGGAGTGCAAATATCACGGTAATGTTAAGCGAATGGGAAATTTAGCTCCGAAAAATGGGAATATCTCAGGAACTCTTGGACCGATTCCTTAGCTGTGCACAAGCAAAGGTCTTACTCATGAGCTGGACGTGTCCTGCCAAAATCATGTCGATAGCTTGAAAATTGGCTAAGTTACGGGAGTCCAAAAATCACTGTAATGTTAAGCATTACGAATGGGAATTTTGGTTCCGAAAAATGGGAAAATCTCAGGAACACTTCGACCCATTCCTTAGCAGCGAACAAGGTGTGGTGACACCCATGAGCCGGATGTGGCCTGCGAAAAGCATGTTGACAGCTTAAAAATTGGCTAAGTTACGGGAGTGCAAATATCACCGTAATGTTAAGCGAATGGGAATTTTGGTTTGGAAAAATGGGAATATCTCGGGATCACTTTGACCAATTCCTTAGCTGTGCAAAAGCCGTGGTGACACCCATGAGCCAGATGTGTCCTACCAAAATCATGTCGACAGTGCGAAAATTGTGAAAAAGTTACAGAAGTGCAAAAATCACAGTAATGTTAAGCGAATGGGAATTTCGGTTCGGAAGAAATGTAATATCTCAGAGCCGGGCGTGTCCTGCGAAAATCATGTCGATAGCTTGAAAACTGGCTAAGTTACGAGAGTCCAAAAATCACCGTAATGTTAAGCATTACGAATGGGAATTTTGGTTCAGAAAAATGGGAAAATCTCAGGAACACTTCGACCCATTCCTTAGCAGCGAACAAGGTGTGGTGACACCCATGAGCCGGATGTGGCCTGCGAAAATCATGTTGACAGCTTAAAAATTGGCTAAGTTATGGGAGTGCAAATATCACCGTAATGTTAAGCGAATGGGAATTTGGGTTTGGAAAAATGGGAATATCTCGGGATCACTTTGACCAATTCCTTAGCTGTGCAAAAGCCGTGGTGACACCCATGAGCCAGATGTGTCCTACCAAAATCATGTCGACAGTGCGAAAATTGTGAAAAAGTTACAGAAGTGCAAAAATCACCGTAATGTTAAGCGAATGGGAATTTCGGTTCAGAAAAACTGTAATATCTCAGAGCCGGGCATGTCCTGCGAAAATCATGTCGATAATGTGAAATTGCAGGAGAAGAAAGGGAAAATAAAACCTGTGGATTAATAAAAATTGGATAACAATAGTGTGATTGCCATGTATGGTAATCACATTAGCTAGAGAGGTGCATTTCCTAAAGAAAATGTACATATGATGTATAATGTGATTTATACAGCAGATTATGTCTAAGAGCGACGACTTGACCTGAGAAACATTCGTAGAGCTCGCATTCCTTATGTCCTCAGAGACAGCGTTTCAGAGTTTAAAAGAAAAACATCTTCGGCCGGCCGAACCGTGGGTGATCTGAGGGATTAAATTAAGGCCTGTCTGGGTTGAACAAAGGGTTGGAAAATCTTAAAAAGAAACATACTACGTTACTTTTATTACTAGCGCAACGATGGCTGTAAAAAACTGCATAAAATATATAACCTTAGTGCGTTTAATAACAAAATAAATGCTTATAATAAATCCTTATAATAAATCTACACTAAACTCATATTCATGACTACATTCAATTGTGTCTATTCAGGGGAGGGAGAACGTTTGGGGGGGGCAGGGGGGTTCCCCATCCAGGGGAGAAAAGTTTCAGGCGCTGGGCAGATACACCCAGGACAGGACACCAATCTATCTCTCACCCACACAGTCTAGGGGCAATCTAGATTTAGAATTTTAGGTAATTCACATTGACTCCATGTTTTTATGGACTGTGGGAGGAAACCGGAGAACGTGGGGGAAACCCACGTGGACACAAGGAGAACATGGAAACTCCACTCAAATCAGGATTCGAACCTTGCTAACCCCCCTGCTAACCTTTAAGTGCCCTATTAAAGTAATGTATATGTTAATTATCCATTCATCCATTATCTTCCGCTTTATCCTCTATTAGGGTCGCGGGGGGGTTCCCCATGCCCATCCAGGGGAGAACGTTTCGGGCGCTGGGCAGATACACCCAGGACAGGATGCCAATCTATCGCTGGACACACACACTATATGGGGCAATTTGGAGAATTCAATTGACTTGATCCATGTTTTTGGACTGTGGGAGGAAACCGGAGAACCTGGAGGAAACCCACGGGGACACGGGGAGAACATGGAAACGCCACCCAGATTGGGATTCGAACCGGGAATCCCTAGCTCTGAGAGGAGAACATGCTAAACACTGAGCCACCGTGCCACTCATATGTTAATTAATAAATAGTAATTTAAATTATTCATTCATTATTTTCAGCTTAATCCTCTACTACATTCATCAGGGTGTTGGGGGGAGGGGTTCCCCATGCCCATCCAGGGGAGAACGTTTCGGGCGCTGGGCAGATACACCCAGAACAGGACACCAATCTACCACTGGACACACTCACTCACACAGACACACTATATATGGGGCAATTTAGAGCATTTTATTTACCTTGAATCCATGTTTTTGGACTGTGGGAGGAAACCCACATGGACACGGGGAGAACATGGAAACTCCACCCAGATTGGGATTCGAACCTGGAATCCCTATTGCTGAGAGGAGAACATGCTAACCACTAAGCCACCGTGCCGCCGTTTCTCTTTAAAGGAATGTTTCAGGTTCATGACGTTTATATGTAGCAACATAAATTACACACTCAGTTAAACCGTAAACTCTTTCCATGTTCCGCGTCCGACCTGCCATGCGTGTGATTTATTCATTCACATGAGAAGAACGTGGACGTGTGAGACTGCTGCCTCATCAGGATACGACATGTCGCTGCTAACATCCAGGAGACACCAAAAATCCTTAGAATAAATCTACACTACATCTACCCATCCATTATCTCTCATTTTATCCTCCATTAGGGTCACGGGGGGGTTCCCCATGCCCATCCAGGGGAGAACGTTTCGGGCGCTGGGCAGATACACCCAGAACAGGCGCCAATCTATCACTGGACACACACTCACACTGACACACACCATATGGGGCAATTTAGAGCATTTGATTTACCTTGAACCCATGTTTTTGGATTGTAGAAGGAAACCGGAGAACCTGGAGGAAACCCATGTGGACACGGGGAGAACATGGAAACTTCACCCAGATTGGGATTTGAACCTGGATCCCCAGTGCTGACAGGAGAACATGCTAACTACTAAGCCCGTGCCACCCACTACACTCACATTTAAGATATATTTAATTATGCCCATCGAGGGGAGGGGCATAGGAAAGCTATGGGGGGGGGGGTTAGGAAACCAACGCAAACATGAGGAGAACATGGAAACTGCACCCAGATTGGGATTTTAACCTGGATCCCAAGCGCTGAGAGGAGAACATGCTAACCACTAAGCCACTGTGGGAGGAAACCAGAAAACCCAAAGGAGAACTCATGTGGGCATGGGGAGAACATGGAAATTCTACCCAGATTGGGATTCGAACCTACAGTCCAAATATTCATTCATTCATTCATTCATTAATTGCCTTCCTCTTTATCCTCTACTAGGGCCTACTAGGGTTCCCCATGCCCATCCAGGGTAGAATGTTCTGGAAACTGGGCAGACACCCAGGACAGGACGCCAATCTATCACTGGGCACACACTCACATGCACAAACACCACATGGGGCAATTTAGAGCATTCAAGTTACCTTGAATCTGTTTTTGGACTATGGGATTCCAACTGGAGAACCCGGAGGAAACCCACGCGGACATGGTGGGAACATTGACATTTCACCCTGATCAGGATTCGAACCTGTATCCCCAGTGCTGAGAGGAGAACATGCTAACCACTAACCACTAACTATTCATTATCTTCCGCTTATCTCTACTAGGGGCGCGAGGGGGGGGTTCCCCATGCCCATCCAGGGTAGAATGTTTTGGAAACTGGGCAGACACCCAGGACAGGACGCCAATCTATCACTGGGCACACACTCACATGCACAAACACTACATGGGGCAATTTAGAGCATTCAAGTACCTTGAATCTGTTTTTGGACTATGGGATTCCAACTGGAGAACCCGGAGGAAACCCACGCGGACACGGTGGGAACATTGACATTTCACCCTGATCAGGATTCGAACCTGGATCCCCAGTGCTGAGAGGAGAACATGCTAACCACTAAATTCATTATCTTCCGCCTTATCCCTAAGGAGAACTCGAGGGGGGGGGGGGGGGGATTGGGATTCGAACCTACAGTCCAAATATTCATTCATTCATTCATTAGAACGTCTTTATCCTCTACTAGGGCCTACTAGGGCCCCATGCCCATCCAGGGCAGATACTGGGCAGACACCCTGGACAGGACGCCAATCTATCACTGGGCACACACTCACATGCACAAACACCACATGGGGCAATTTAGAGCATTCAAGTTACCTTGAATCTGTTTTTGGACTATGGGATCCCAACTGGAGAACCCGGAGGAAAACCACGCGGACACGGTGGGAACCACTAACCACTATATTCATCATCTTCTGCTTTATCCTCTACTAGGGGCGCAAGGGGTGGGGGGGGTTCCCCATCCAGGGGAGAACGTTTCGGGCGCTGGGCAGCTACACCCAGGACAGGATGCCAATCTATCACTAGGCACATGTTCAATGCTGCCTCTTCAAGATAAGACATGTCCGCAGCAACATCCAGAAGCGACGCTTCAGCGGATTGTAGTTCCGATCTGAGAGCGAGGAGAGCTGGAGAACACGTGGATGTAGAGTGCAGAACCCTGCAGGGAAATTGAACTGCTTTATAGTGAAAGAGCGAAGCTTGACTGGCGTCACCGCTGGCTTTCAAGTAGAGCATGTGGGAGCCAGAGTGTCCCGCCAGAGTGTGTGTTTCACATTTACTCCCTGTGTGATTGCCCGGATGTCTCCGTGCCGTTCCTAACACGAGCATCCACACAAATAAGTTCCCTTAGAACATAGTATAATGTCATGCCTCACTGCTGTTCTCATATAGACCGTTACCATTTACATAACATCTGGTCTTTTAATGGACACGTTTACCCCAAGAGACCTACAGGTATCCCAACATGGTTGGGGCAGAACATATGGTTGGCCACAGCATCCCCAGAGCGATGAGGGGTAGGGGTCTGACTCTAGAACCCACATTGGTAACTTGTAGATTGAACCACTTGTGGGATTGAACCCACAACCTTCAGATTGAGAGTCCAACACCATAACCACTGAGCCGGTTAATCTGCTACTGGGGTTTGGAGGGTTCCCCATGCCCAACCAGGGGGAACGTTTCGGGCATAGCCTGGCTCAAGAACCCACATTGTAGACCTGAGATTTGAACCCACAACCTTCAGATTGAGAGTCCAACACCATAACCACTGAGCTACCACAGCCAGTGGTAGCCATTATCAGCCGCTTAATCTGCTACTGGGGTTTGGAGGGTTCCCCATGCCCAACCAGGGGGAACGTTTCGGGCATACAGGTATATGGATAGGGGTCTGGCTCAAGAACCCACATTGTAGACCTGAGATTTAAACCCACAACCTTCAGATTGAGAGTCCAACACCATAACCACTGAGCTACCACAGCCAGTAATTCATTATCAGCCCCTTAATCTGCTATAGGGGTTTGGAGGGTTCCCCATGCCCACCCAGGGGGAACGTTTCGGGCATACAGGTATATGGATAGGGGCCTGGCTCAAGAACCCACATTGTAGACCTGAGATTTAAACCCACAACCTTCAGATTGAGAGTCCAACACCATAACCACTGAGCTACCACAGCCAGCCATTCATTATCAGCCGCTTAATCTGCTACTGGGGTGGTGGAGGGTTCCCCATGCTCACCCAGGGGGAACGTTTCGGGCATACAGGTAGAGGCTCAGAACACATGGTTGGCCACAGCATCCCCAGAGCAATGAGGGTTCGGGGGTCTGGCTCAAGAACCCACATTGGGGTATATAGGGGTTTGGAGGGTTCCCCATGCCCACCCAGGGGAACGTTTCGGGCATACAGGTATATGGATAGGGGTCTGGCTCAAGAACCCACATTGTAGACCTGGGATTTGAACCCACAACCTTCAGATTGACAGCCCAACACCCTAACCACTGAGCTACCACAGCCATTCATTCGTTCATTCATTATCCTCTGTTTAATCCGCGAATAAATAAATAGGGGCAGCACTGTGATTTAGTGGTCCTGGTTCGAATCCCAATCTGGGTGGAGTTTCCATGTTCTCCCTGTGTCCATGTGGGTTTCCTCTCGGTTCAAAAACATGGATCAAGGCCAATTGAGTTCTCCAAATTGCCCCATATAGAGTGTGTGTGTGTGTGTGTGTGTGTGTGTACAGTAATAGATTGGCGCCCTGTCCTGGGTGTATCTGCCCAGCGCCCGAAACATTCTCCCTTGGATGGGCATGGGGAACCCCCCTGAGACCCTAATAGAGGATAAAGCGGAAGATAATGGCTGAATGATGAAAGGGAAGGCGGTACGGTGGCATAGTGGTTAGCATGTTCTCCTCTCAGCGTTCCCAGGTTCGAATCCCAATCTGGGTGGAGTTTCCATGTTCTCCCTGTGTCCGCATGGGTTTCCTCCGGGTTCTCCGGTTTCCTCCCACAGTCCAAAAACATGGATCAAGGCCCATGGAATTCTCCAAATTGCCCCATATAGAGTGTGTCTGTGTGAGTGAGTGTGTGTCCAGCGATAGATTGGCATCCTGTCCTGGGTGTATCTGCCCAGCGCCCGAAACGTTCTCCTCTGGATGGGCCCGCGCGACCCAGAGTAGAGGATAAAGCAGAAGATAATGGATGGAGGTGTATTTATTACATGATGTACATATTTCAATCATTTATACGTTCTATCAATGTTTTTTTTATATTACTGTCTAAGCATTTTATTAGACTGGAAACAGAACGTTGTTTAACGGAGTGTATTTTCAAATGCACACTCGCTCTTATCTGATGTCCTTAAACCTTTCTGTCAGCTGAGACCAGTCTAGACATTCTTTGGTGATATATTACATCCAAAAAGTCTTTCAGAGCTGCTGCTCATTGGACGTTTGGTCTTAATTACAGCATACGGAGTAAACCATAAACAGCAGTTATGGAAATCCTCAAACCAGCCCTTATGCCGCAGTCATGGCAGAGAGTCGAGAACAGCGAGCATTAGGCCTAGAGTAATCAGAGAAAAATCCTCCAAACGTCCGAAAAAGTAATAAAAATACCCAGAAATCACGCTGCTGTAAATAATTATTACATAAAATTGTATTACTATCTGCCGCTTTATCCTCTATTAGGGTCGCGGGGGAAGGGTTCCTTATGCCCATCCAGGGGAGAACGTCTCGGGCGCTGGGCAGATACACCCAGGACAGGATGGCAATCCATCACTGGACACACACACACACACACACACTCTCTATATGGGGCAATTTGGAGCATTCAATTGAACCGGAGAACCCGGAAGAAACCCATGTGGACACGGGGAGAACATGGAAACTCCACCCAGATTGGGATTCGAACCGGGAATCCCTAACGCTGAGAGGAGAACATGCTAACCACTAAGCCACCGTGCCATCTGGTATTATTTATGGTTTATTTATATTCATTATCCTCAACTAGGGTCACATGGGGGGGGTTCCACATGCCTATCCAGGGGAGAACGTTTCGGGTGCTGGGCAGATACACTCAGGACAGGACACCAATCTATCACTGGACACACACTTACTCACACACACATTCTATATGGGTCGGTTTTATATAAGGGTCGTGGGGGGGTTCCCCATGCCCATTCAGGGGAGAACGTTCCAGGCGCTGGGCAGATACACCCAGGACAGGACGCCAATCCCTCACTGTACACACACTCACTCACACAGACGCACTCTATATGGGGCAATTTGGAGAATTCAATTGACCTTGATCCATGTTTTTAGGCTGTGGGAGGAAACCGGAGAACCCGGAGGAAACCCACACGGACACAGGGAGAACATGGAAACTCCACCCAGATGGGGATTCGAACCGGGAATTCCTAGCGCTGAGACACCAGGCCTTGCTCTTGAGATAGTTATAGTCCTGAAAGTGGGAGAGCAGGGCAACTTATCATTAATGCACTAAGAACATCAACTCCTATTTGGGTGGTGGTGGGGGGTGGGGGGGGGGGGGGGGTCCTCATGCCCATCCAGGGGAGAACGTTTTAGGCGCTGCGCAGATACACCCAGGACAGGATGCCAATCTATCACTGGACACACTCACTCACACAAACACACTCTATATGGGGCAATTTGGAGCATTCAATTGACCTTGAATCTATGATTTTGGGCTGTGGGAGGAATTCGGAGAACCTGGAGAACTGTATTCTTTACGTGATTTGAAATGATTAAAGCACGGGGTTTAGTGGTTAACATGTTCCTCTCTCAGTGCTGAGGAGTGTCATCCCACAGTCCAAAAACATGGATTCAAGGTAAACCGAATGCTCTAAATTGCCCCATATAGAGTGTGTCTTTTTGTGTGAGTGTGCCCAGCAATAGATTGGCGTCCTGTCCTGGTTGTATCCGCCCAGCGCCCGAAACGTTCTCCCCTGGATCCCCCCCGCCCCGATGCTAGTAGAGGATGAAGTGGAAGATAATGGATGAATGAATGAATCATTACAAAATAATTCATTCATTCATTCATTATCTCCCGCTTTATCCTCTATTAGGGTTGCGGTGGGGTTCCCCATGCCCATCCAGGGGAGAACGTCTCGGGCGCTGGGCAGATACACCCAGGACAGGGCGCCAATCCATCGCCGGGTACACACTCACTCACACAAACACACTCTATATGGGGCAATTTAGAGAACTCAATTAACTTGATCCATGTTTTTGGACTGTGGGAGGAAACCGGAGAACCCGGAGGAAACCCACGCGGACACGGGGAGAACATGGAAACTCCACCCAGATGGGGATTCGAACCGGGAATCCCTAGCGCTGAGAGGCGAACGTGCTAACCACTAAGCCACCGTGCCGCCCCATTACAAAATAAAAACGGAAATTAAATTGCCCCATATAATGTGTCAGTGTAAGTATGCCAAGTGATAGACCAGCACCCTGTCCATGGTGCATCTGCCCAGCACCCCAAACCCCCCCTCCCCACCCCACCCCACCCATGACCTTAATAGAGGATTTAGCCAGACATAATGATGTCATAACATGACATAACGTAATCCGCTAAATCTGGATCATTTAAAAACGTTTTCATTGAACAAAATCTGCAGATTTTATATTAGAAACGGTTTCTGTATTCGCTTCAGAGAGTTTTTACAGACGTGCAACTGGACACCTCCAACATGTGGCTTTTCTATTAACTCCCGAGCTCAGTAATTAATCCCTGCCCGGAATTAAATGGCTACTCGGGAAATCTGGCCAGGAAACAATTTTATTACCACAGTATATTTTAATTGCCAATTTTTCCCCCCTTCAGTAATTCGGCCATGTGACTCTAAAGGCTGGAACAACACGGGAACATGGCTCGTTCGAAAACATCACAGAACCCTATTTTTTTTTGTTTTGTTTTTTGGACAGCCCGGACATGCTATGACATTTCCAGGACCAGAAATGCCCTGAACACTGGAGTTTATTAAGCTTGAACACACATGCCCCCACATGTACGCATGGACTGGAATTAACATGCACCAGCATGACATAAAGCTTTTGTCTGCAAATACAATCTATCAAGGATCAGTGAACTCCCGTGTTGGGAAAAGCGTTCTGTAAGTGCTTCAGAACAAGTTTCAGATGAAGACATCTCTAGTGGAGATTGGATTCGATCCCAGCTGAGGGGTCGACCGAAGGTCATCCTGTGCTTTTTAAAGAGGGGGGGGGGGTCAGGGGAGCTCCCTGCTGTAGCACACACATCCTACTGGGTAGCCATATGCCAAATCTGCACAGCTCCTCGATGGTCCAGGAGGCCCACAAGGTCTTGTGCACCTTCTGCAGCCATGTGACAAGAACAGGTAAATAAATGACTGGAACTTGAATAGAACGTCAGAATTTAATGATGAAGAGGCCTGTCTCAAGTGTATATATATATATATATATATATATATATATATATATATATATATATGTATATGTGTGTTTACACACACACACACTTGAGACAGGCCTCTTCATCATTAAATTCTGACGTTCTATTCAAGTTCAAGTCATTTATTTACCTGTTCAAGCCTTGTTATTATGCCTTTTAATTTTTTTACAGAGTAAAAAAAAATATATATATATATATATATATATTCATTATTCATTCATTATCTTCCGCTTTATCCTCTATTAGGGTCGCGGGGGGGTTCCCCATGCCCATCCAGGGGAGAACGTCTCGGGCGCTGGGCAGATACACCCAGGACAGGGCGCCAATCTATCGCTGGGCACACACTCACTCACACAGACACACTCTATATGGGGCAATTTTGAGAATTCTATTGACTTGATCCATGTTTTTGGACTGTGGGAAGAAACCGGAGAACCCGGAGGAAACCCACACAGACACGGGAAAAACATGGAAACTCCACCCAGATGGGGATTCGAACCGGGAATCCATAGCGCTGAGAGGCGAACGTGCTAACCACTAAGCCACCGTGCCGCCTAAATATAAATGTGTTAAAGCCCTGTGTTATATATGTTTAGCACAGAGGGAAAAATTAAAAGGCACATATATGTATTTAGGCGGCACGGTGGCTTAGTGGTTAGCATGTTCTTCTCTCAGCGCTAGGGATTCCCGGTTCGAATCCCAATCTGGGTGGAGTTTCCATGTTCTCCCCGTGTCTGCGTAGGTTTCCTCCGGGTTCTCCGGTTTCCTCCCACAGTCCAAAAATATGGATCAAGTGAATTGAATTCTCCAAATTTCCCCATATAGAGTGAGTGTGTGAGTGAGTGTGTGTCCAGCGATGGATTGGCATCCTGTCCTGGGTGTATCTGCCCAGTGCCCAAGACGTTCTCCCCTGGATGGGCACCCCCCCCATGACCCCTGGTAGACTATAAAGCGGAAGATAATGGATGAATATATATATATAGAGAGAGAGAGAGAGAGAGAGAGAGAGAGAGAGGCGGCTTGAAGGTTCGGCTTGGTGGGATTCCCGGTTCGAATCCCCATCTGGGTGGAGTTTCCATGTTCTCCCCGTGTCCGCGTGGGTTTCCTCTGGGTTCTCCGGTTTCCTCCCACAGTCCAAAAACATGGATCAGGTCAATTGAGTTCTCCAAATTGCCCCATATAGTGTGTGTCTGTGTGAGTGAGTGTGTGCCCAGCGATGGATTGGCGTCCTGTCCTGGGTGTATTTGCCTAGCGCCCGAGACGTTCTCCACTGGATGGGCATGGGGAACCCCACCGCGACCCTAATAGACGATAAAGCAGAAGATAATGGATGAATGAATGAATAGAGAGAGAGAGACATAGCAGAGAGGGAAAAAAAGAAAAAGGCATAATAACACAGGGATCTGGTAGTGGAAAAAAAACAATTTGTCCTGATTTTAGGAAAAACAGTTCCGTTACATCAGAGAAAATTCCCCACACACTAGTCCCACCTTTTGGAAGAACTTCAGAAGGGTTGGGTCGAAAGTATTCAACGGGGGCGCGAAGGCTGACAGTTCGAAAGGCTAAATGTCTCTGAAGCACTGAGAACTGATGATGAAATGAACCAATCTGCATTTTAAAAGTCCGCTGTGTTCACTGTAACTGGAATCCGTGTAATTTAAAGTCAGACATTTCTTTTGTAATAACCCCCCGCACCTCGCAAACACAGGTTCGAACGGACGTTTCAGCCCTCGTTAGAACTACAAGCACGATGCCTCAATTAAAACACATAGTGCAGAACGATTATTACTGGAATGGAATTGGATTTACAGTTGTGTTTACGTTCTCCTCTCAGCGTTAGGGATTCCCGGTTTGAATCCCAATCTGGGTGGAGTTTCCATGTTCTCCCCGTGTCCGCGTGAGAACCCGGTTTCCTCCGGGTTCTCCGGTTTCCTCCCACAGTCCAAAAACATGGATCAAGTCAATTGAGTTCTCCAAATTGCCCCATATAGAGTGTGTGTGTGTGAGTGAGTGTGTGCCCAGTGATAGATTGGTGTCCTGTTCTGGGTGTATCTGCCCAGTGCCCGAGACGTTCTCCCCTGGATGGGCATGGGGAACCCCACCGCGACCCTAATAGAGGATAAAGGATATATAGAGTGTGTTTGTGCCCAGTGATAGATTGGCGTCCAAAACGTTCTCCCCTGGATTGGCATGCCATCAGGATTAAGGGTTATAAGCCAGTGGCCGGGCGTTGGCGCTGGGGATCAAGGTTCGATTCCCCATCTGGGTGGAGTTTCCATGTTCTCCCCTTGTCCTCCGGGTTCTCTGTTTTCCTGCCACAGTCCAAAAACGAGGATTAAATGCTCTAAATTGCCCCATATAGAGTGTGTTTGTGCCCAGTGATAGATTGGCATCCAAAACGTTCTCCCCTGGATTGGCATGGCATCAGGTTTACAGGTTATAAGCCAGTGGCCGGGCGTCACGGTGACTTGGTGGTTAGCATGTTCTCCTTTCAGTGCTAGGGATTCAGGTTAGAATCCCAATCTGGGTGGAGTTTCCATGTTCTCCCTGTGTCCGCATGGGTTTCCTCCAGGTTCTCCGGTTTCCGGAGGATTTTTAATTTAGAGGATTAAATGCTCTAAATTGCCCCATATAGAGTGTGTTTGTGCCCAGTGATAGATTGGCATCCAAAACGTTCTCCCCTGGATTGGCATGAGGAATCCTAGTAGAGGATTATGCGAATAAATGAATGAATGAACTGCCATCAGGTTTACAAGTTATAAGCCAGTGGCCGGGCGTCACGGTGACTTGGTGGTTAGCATGTTCTCCTCTCAGCGCTGGGGATTCCCGGTTCGAATCCCAATCTGGGTGGAGTTACCATGTTCTCTCCGTGTCCGTGTAGGTTGCCTCCGGGTTCTCCGGTTTCCACCCACAGTCCAAAAACATGGTTAATTGAATTCTCCAAATTGCCCCATATAGAGTGCATCTGTGTGAGTGAGTGTGTGCCCAGTGATAGATTGGCGCCCTGTCCTGGGTCTGTCTGCCCAGCGCCCGAGACGTTCTCCCCTGGATGGGCATGGGGAACCGATGATTTCATTAGGGGCACGGTGGTTTAGTGGTTAGCATGTTCTCCTCAGAGCGCTAAGGATCCAGGTTCAAATCCCAATCTAGGTGAAGTTTCCATGTTCTCCCCGTGTCCGTGTGGGTTTCCTCCGGGTTCTCCGGTTTCCTCCCACAATCCAAAAACATGGATCATGGATTAGTGGATGATATTGGATGGATCAAAGCCAGTGGCCGTAAAGAATAGGGGTTCCTCATGCCCATCCAGGAGAGAACGTTTTGGGCGCTGGGCAGAGGTCACACACTATATATATAAATAATATATTTTAAAAAAAGCCCCGAATGACAGAAGAGGGATTGGTGTCTAACGCTGTGAAGAGGATGATGGCAGATTCTCATTACCGTATTGCGTCTCACAGACGAGGTTCCTGCTTCCGTGGTGTTTTCAAGAAGCTTAAAAACTCCCAGGGCAACCATGCCGTGGAACACAATAAAACCCTAATGGATTATATTGCTTCATGCGAGATCTACGGAACCACGAGACGATGATTTAGTATTTATTCCTGGCATTCACACTCAGTCCAGATCTCAAGCTGTAAATCTCAGTGTGCGGAGAAAACCTAGAAGCCATTTTCTCTCTTTTCTAAAGTCCCCTTCGTCTCTGAGGGTTTATCCATCCATCATCTTCATCTTTATCCTCTATTAGGGTCGCGGTGGGGTTCCCCATGCCCATCCAGTGGAGAACGTTTCAGGCACTGGGTAGATAGACCCAGGACAGGACGCCAATCTATCAGTGGACACACACTTACTCACACAAACACACTCTATTGGGGGCAATTTGGAGAATTCAATGGACCTTGATCCATGGTTTTGAACTGTGGGAGGAAACCGGAAAACCCGGAGGAAACCCACGCGGACACGGGGAGAAGTCCACCAAGATTGGGATTCAAACCATGACCATCCAGGGGAGAACGTTTCGCGGCTGGGTAGATACAGCCAGGACAGGACGCCAATCTATCAGTGGACACACATTTACTTACACAGACACACTCTATATGGGGCAATTTGGAGAATTCAATTGACCTTGATCCATGGTTTTGAACTGTGGGAGGAAACTCACGACGACACGGGGAGAACTCCACCAAGATTGGGATTCAAACCATGACCATCCAGGGGAGAACGTTTCGGGCGCTGGGCAGCTACAGCCAGGACAGGACGCCAATCTATCACTGTACACTCACTCACACACACACACACACTCTATATGGGGCAATTTGGAGCATTGAATCCATGTTTTTGGACTGTGGGAGGAAACCAGAGAACCCGGAGGAAACCCACACGGATACGGAGAGAACATGCAAACTCCACCCATTGGGTTATGAACCTGGATTCCCTAGTGCTGAGAGGAGAACATGCTAACCACTAAGCCACTGTGCCACCCTGATATCAATACTCATTCATTCATTCATTATGTTCCGCAAAAATCTCTATTAGGGTCGCGGGGGGTTCTTCATGCCATCCAGGGGAGAACATTTGGGGCAGATACACCCAGGACAGGGTGTTAATCTATCACTGGATACACACCCACTCTATATGGGGCAACTTTGAGCACTGAATCCATGTTTTTGGACTGTGGGAGGAAACCGGAGAACCCGGAGGAAACCCACGCAGACACGGGGAGAGCATTTGGGGTGCTTGGCAGATACATCCAGGACGGGGTGTTAATCTATCGCTGGATACACACTCACACACACACTCTATATGGGGCAACTTTGAGCACTGAATCCATGTTATTGGACTGTGGGAGGAAACCGGAGAACCCGGAGGAAACCCACACGGACACGGGGAGAACATGGAAACTCCACCCAGATTGGGATTCAAACCTGGAATCCCCAGCGGGGTTCTTCATGCCATCCAGGGGAGAACGTTTGGGGCAGATACAACCAGGACAGGGTGTTAATCTATCACTGGATACACACTCACTCACACACACACCCACTCTATATGGGGCAACTTTGAGTGTTGAATCCATGTTTTTGGACTGTGGGAGGAAACCGGAGAACCCGTAGGAAACCCACACGGACACGGGGAGAACATGGAAACTCCACCCAGATTGGGATTGAAACCGGGAATCCCTAATGCTGAGAGGAGAACATGCTAACCACTAAGCCATTGTTCCTGACATGTTGCCCTGACATTAAGACTCATTCATTCATTATCTTCGGCTTAATCCTCTATTAAAGTCGTGGGGGGGGGGTGGTATGGGGTGGGGTGGGGTGGGGTGGTATGGGGGTGGTATTGGGATTGTTACCCATGCTCATTGGGATGAACTCTAACTTCCCGACTGATTTCTGAAGTTTTCTATAAGTTTTCTTCTGGCCTGCTGAGCTCAGCAAGTCTCGGCACAGGTGGGGGCATCCGCGCCCTGCGCCTGCCGTCGCCCGGCATCAGCTCCCCCGCCTAAATCTCCAGTTAAGCCCGGCTCGCCGCGAACAAACAACGGCGTCCTTGATGTTTGGCCGGCTCCGAGACGAAGGCCTCCTCCGCCGGCGTGGGCACGCAGCCGAGCCTCAGCCCCCTCTGTCTTTCCACTTGGAACCTCATCAACAACTCAATTTGGGAGCGCACCGAAACAAGAGTCTGGCACATCGCGCATTCCTCCGAAGCGAAGACGGATCGCAGGAGGGATTCGCAATGACAGCGGCAAGGAAGTGGCCCAAAGGTGCAGACAGGCAATCAATCAGCTGCTTTTGGGTTCCGAGTGAAATCCCTCATATAAAGAGATGGATTTTGTTACTTCAATTTAGATGGAATTGAGTGCAGACTAAATAAAACTTTGGGGACATGATGGAAGACCACTGAGCGTCACCACAGGAGGCGGAGGTGAGCTTCAGCACTCCGTTTATACTCTTCATCATCTTCCGCTTCATCCTCTACTAAGGTCGCGTTCCCCATGCCCATCCAGGGGAGAACGTCTCGGGCGCTGGGCAGATACACCCAGGACAGGACGTCAATCTGTCGCTGGGCTCACATGCAGACACTACTGTATTGTAATTGACCTTGAATCCATGTTTTTGGACTGTGGGAGGAAACCGGAGAACCCGGAGGAAACCCACGCGGATTCGAACCGGAATCCCCAGTGCTGAGAGGAGAACATGCTAAACCACTAAGTCACCATGCCGCCAGAACAAAAGTAAAAATAAACATCCATCCGTCCATTATCTTCCGCTTTATCCTCTATTAGGGTCGTGGGGGAAGGGTGGGGGGTGTTCCCCATGTCCATCCAGGGGAGAACGTTTCGGGCGCTGGGCAGATACACCCAGGACAGGGCGCCAATCTGTCGCTGGGCTCACATGCAGACACTATTGTATATGAGGCAATTGAGAGCATTCAATTGACCTTGAATCCATGTTTTTGGACTGTGGGAGGAAACAGGAGAACCCGGAGGAAACCCACGTGGAAATGGGGAGAACATGGAAACTCCACCCAGATTGGGATTCGAACCTGAATAGCCAGTGCTGAGAGGAGAACATGCCAACCACTAAGCCACCGTGCCGCCAGAACAAAAGTAAAAATAAACATCCATCCATCCATTATTTTCCACTTTATCCTCTATTAGGGTCGTGTTGGGGGGGGTTCCCCATGCCCATCCAGAGGAGAACGTTTCGGGCGCTGGGCTGATACACCCAGAACAGGGCGCCAATCTGTTGCTGGGCTCACATGCAGACACTACTGTATTGTAATTGACCTTGAATCCATGTTTTTGGACTGTGGGAGGAAACCGGAGAACCCGGAGGAAACCCACGCAGACACGGGGAGAACATGGAAACTCCACCCAGATTGGGATTCGAACCGGAATCCCCAGTGCTGAGAGGAGAACATGCTAACCACTAAGCCACCATGCCGCCAGAACAAAAATAAAAATAAACATCCATCCAACCATTATCTTCCGCTTTATTCTCTATTAGGGTCATGGGGGAAAGGTGGGGAAAGGGGGGGGGGGGGTTCCCCATGCCCATCCAGGGGAGAACGTTTCGGGCGCTGAGCTGATACACCCAGGACTGGGCGCCAATCTGTCGCTGGGCTCACATGCAGACACTCCTGTATTGTAATTGACCTTGAATCCATGTTTTTGGACTGTGGGAGGAAACCGGAGAACCCGGAGGAAACCCACGCAGACACGGGGAGAACATGGAAACTCCACCCAGATTGGGATTTGAACCGGAATCCGGCATGTTCGCCTCTCAGCACTAGGGATTCCCGGTTCGAATCCCCATCTGGGTGGAGTTTCCATGTTCTCCCCATGTCTGCGTGGGTTTCCTCCGGGTTCTCCGGTTTCCTCCCACAGTCCAAAAATATGGATCAAGTCAATTGAGTTCTCCAAATTGCCCCATATAGAGTGTGTCTGTGTGAGTGAGTGTGTGCCCAGCGATGGATTGGCGCCCTGTCCTGGGTGTATCTGCCCAGCGCCCGAGACGTTCTCCCCTGGATGGGCATGGGGAACCCCACCGTGACCCTAATAGAGGATAAAGCGGGAGATAATGAATGAATTGTATTATATAGCTTTTTCCTGATCTTTTATTATTATTTTCTGTATTTTTCGTCGTCTCAGACACACACACTCGTGACCGTCGTTCAGGTCGTAATAACCAGCCCGCGCGTTTCAGACGGCCGAACACTAAACATCGAGATCCCGATCGGTAAAGCCTGACACATTTTTTTCCACTGCAGCTCGGCAGCGAGGTCGGCTTTGTCTTCGGCGCCACATGCTTCCCATTAAACTACATCACGCATGAGCAGCGGACAAGAGAAAGGGTTCTCCGTGGGTTTAAAATAAAGTGTTGGGGGAAAATGGTTTCCTCAAAGGCCTTAAAAACAGTGGAGACATCTTAAAACAGACGGGATTCCAGAAAAATATTATTTTGGAAAGGTTCTCCTCTTAGATTCTCTTAACTGCATTCGCATAATATCCATCCATCCATTACCTTCCGCTTCATCCTCTACTAGGGTCATGGGGGGGTTCTCCATGCCCATCCAGGGGAGAACGTTGTGTGTGTGAGTGAGTGTGTGTCCAGTGATATATTGGCGTCCTGTCCTGGGTGCCATCTCCCCTGGATGGGCATGGGGAACCCCCCCCCACCCTAATAGAGGATAAAGCGGAACATAATGGATGGATGGATGGGGTGGCATTATGGCTTAGTGGTTAGCATGTTCTCCTCTCAGCGCTGGGGATTCCCGGTTTGAATCCCAATCTGGTGGAGTTTCCATGTTCTCCCATTGTCCGCATGGGTTTCCTCCGGGTTCTGCGGTTTCCTCCCACAGTCCAAAAACATGGCTCAAGGTCAATTGAATTCTCCAAATTGCCCCATATAGAGTGTGTCTGTGTGAGTGAGTGTGTGTCCAGTGATGGATTGGTGTCCTGTCCTTGGTGCCTCCTCTGGGAGGAGAACGTGCTGATCACAAAGCCACCATGGCGTCCTGCTCTGTTTGCAATGCTTTTTCCAATTTTCCTACCGTTCTTTGGATTAGATTCATTCATTATCTTCAGCCTTATCCTCTACTGGGGGGGTGGGGGGGGTTCCCCATGCCCATCCAGGGGAGAACGTTTCAGACGCTGGGCAGATACACCAAGGACAGGACGCCAATCTACCACTGGACACACACACTCTATGGGGCAATTTAGAGTATTCTGTCCTTGTGGACAGCATGTTGGCTTAGTGATTAGCATGTTCTCCTCTCAGCACTAGGGATTCCCGGTTCGAATCACAATCTGGGTGGAGTTTCCATGTTCTCCCCGTGTCCACGTGGGTTTCCTCCGGGTTCTCCGGTTTCCTCTCAAAAAGTCCAAAAACATGGATCAAGGTCAAATGAATGCTCCAAATTGTCCCATATAGAGTGTGTTTGTGTGTGTGTATGTCCAGTGATAGATTGGTGCCCTGTCCTGAGTGTATCTGCCCAGCGCCCAGAACGTTCTCCCCTGGATGGACATGACGAACCCCCCCGACCCTAATATAGGACAAAGCGGAAGATAATGAATGGATGCTTTATAATTAAACCTGATGTGATGCTGTGTCACCTGATTGTCTCCTGATTCTCTGTGTTGACTGGTTTCCTCGCACAGTCCAAAAACATGCATTCGAGGTGAATATGTTGCTCCAAGTTGCCCCATATAGTGGATTGACACCCTGTCCTGGGTGTATCTGCCCAGCGCCCGACACGTTCTCCCCTGGATGGGTATGAGGAACCCCCCGCGACCCTATTAGAGGATAAAGCAGAAGATAATGAGATCAGACGAGTCCTTAATGAAGCCCTGTACAGAAAAGATAAACAGAATCGCTTCTCTGGATTAGAGAACATTACCGACCGCCATTCGACTTATTAATTAAATTATTAACAAACATCATAATGATACTGGACCTATCAATAAGGCATGAAGGGTGGCAGTGTGGATGGTGCAGCAGCGCCCCCTGTCGGATTTTAAAGTAAAAAAATTGCATTACAAGTAAAAAAAAAATTATTATATTTAGATGCTGCAACAGGCTGCATATTTTTTTAAATGTATTTTTAACATATTATTCTTTTATATCCATCTATTATCTTCCGCTTTATCCTCTACTAGGGTTGTGTGGGGGGGGGGGGGGGTTCCTCATGCCCATCCAGGGGAGAACGTCTCGGGCGCTGGGCAGATACAACCAGGACAGGACACCAATCTATCGCTGGGCACACACACAAACACACTCTATATGGGGCAATTTGGAGAACTCAATTGACCTTGATTGTCCTGGGTGTATCTGCCCAGCGCCTGGAACGTTCTCCCCTGGATGGGCATGGGGAACCCCCCCCCTGCGACCCTAATAGAGGATAAAGCAGAAGATAATGGATGGATAGTTAATTAACTGATTATTTCTTTAATTGATTCACATGTTATCACAAACTTTTTACCAGACACAATTACAGATGAAGCTAATATAGGGGTGGTAACAAAAAAAATTTCAATCACACACACGATATTGCTAATAAACACTCACTTTTGTTGTTCAAGTCTTCTTAGAACCCAAATAAAAAGTGCAAAATCACAGCGTTATTGAAACAAATGTAGAATTTATTTGACCATGGGTAGGAAAAAAAAATTAAAATAATAATAATAATATACAGGTGTAGAGGAAACAAGCTGACCCTGTTATAAACACATCACGACTCAGAAGAGAGGAACCAAGAGAACCGGAGGAGAAATAAGTCAAACCCAAAACACCTTGTTTACCATTAGGCTTTAAAACACTTTTTTTTAATATTAGAATAAAAACAGCTGCCATTTTTCATATCTGTATTAGTTTCATATACATTTCAATTTATGTATGTGGATATATACTTATATATATATATTTAACATTCTTTTCAAAACATTGTGCAAGTGTTCTGCTGGTATTCCATAAATGGTAAACAAGAGTTGGTCCAGTGCATCATATAGTGACGATTCCTAAATACTTATTGACTTCGACTGAATCACACACACACACGACCCTGACCATTGCATGACTACTTCTAGCGACCGATCAAAGAAAGAAGGAATGGACACTGAAACGAGGGGGAAAGATATCTGTGATAAAGCCAGACACCCGCTGATATTTAGCTATGGTGACAGAAAGCCGGGCAAAGAACAACAAAAAAAAGTTATTGCCGCCAAGTTTTAAGAACCTAAAGAACTGAAGACCGATTTCCAAGTTTGGAAAACTGAGCTGATTGACCTCAAACAAGAAGCAGAAAATGAAGTGCCGACTCAGCAGAAGTGGCTGGCTTTAAGCACGGACAAAGAGAAATTGAGAACGAGGATGCTGGACAGCCAGAAAAGAGCAAGAAGGTGGATTCAGGAGGCGCGGCGCCTCCATCATCTCGACGAACTACGAGATGCCCGGACGTGAGGTAAAGACGGAAACGGGGCTGTGCTGGCCGCCGTACGTTGTCACGATAAAACATGCCATCCAGCCGGGTGAAGCGCCACATAAAGCTTAAAGAGATTCACATTTGGTGCCAAACGACAGCTCTTTATTCCTCGGTGCCCGCTTTCTTTTTTGTTTTCGTTTTCTACTTAAAAGTATCGCCGTGAACGCTAGCGACCATAGAAATCTAGAATTCAGTGTGCCAACATACGGTACAAAAATTTGGTTTTTCAGGATTACGAATACAAAATAAGAAGCCAAATAAAAGAAAACAGACAAACCACCATCAGATAGCATGATACACGACAACTCAACAATGGTGAGAAAAAAAAAAAAAAAAAAAAAGGAAACGTGATACATAATTTATTCACACTTTACAAAAGAATCTCTTTTGAGCTACAACATCAGCAATCCTATAGAATAACCAGACACTTTGCTTTCGATTAAAAATGACCCAAAGAAGGACCGGGGAGGGAGGGGGATGAGAGACCAAGAGAAAGGGGAACTAAAAAGGGCCACAGGCAGTGCAGCAGGGTGGAGCGACTCGATGCCTTAAGCCCCGCTCGGTAAAGTTCTTAAAATCGACCTCCGCCTTTATGGCAAAGGGAGCTTTCCGTAAAAAGGAAGGAAATGGGTAGCTGCACTAGTGATATATAATAAGTGCTTGTCAAAAACCATCGTATTTTTGTGTTTTCTTTGTTTTATAAAAAAAAAAAAAAAAAATATATAATAATAATAATAATAATAATAATAATAATAAAGAGGGGAGGGAGGTGGAGGGGGACAGCAAACTTAGTAAATCGAGACATTTACATAGAAAAAATTGGCCTCGTGAGCAGGTATCAGTGACGCAGGTCGTGGTTTGGTCACGGGATCTCACAGCGAGCTACGTTCGCCCTGCGGCAAAACGCATTCCATGGCACGACGCGAGAGAGGACACGGCGACGGGTTAACAGTAGTCCGAACGGATGGGCGCAACGGAAAGGGAGGGACTTGCCTGAGTTAAGAGGGAGAAAGTGGCAGTTCGTTAAACGCATCACATGCTATTAAGGGAAAATAATAATTAGGCATGTTCTGACAGGTTAGAGAAGCAGCTACAGCAGGTTAGGCATTAAATAATAATAATAATAATAATAATAATAATAATAATAAAAACAAACCCTGAAATAGCAACATATGGTCCAGGTAAGATGTGGCAGTGTGCTGAGGAAACAGTGAGGCCTAATTGTCATGGGTACGTCATGGGTATGAAGGAACCTACCTACCACGCATCAAGCTGTGAAACGAAGACCTGGACGAGTGCAAATTTGTACAGCCGAAAAGCAATTCTATGGGTTTCTTCCTCGCGGAGCCATCTCTGCATTCGCTTTACACGGTTCGACGTCAAGAAATCGGGGAAACTACGCGTTCATGTACAATTACAATCAGTTCTAGTTGCTCCAGTCAATTCGTGGTATGTACACCGTGGTTAGAATGGCCTTATACAATCATGCGGAGTCCAAAAAAGAACGAAAACCCCAAAGATCAAGGAGAATATTGGTTTTAAAGCAGGTCAATGTACTTAAGTGACCTCAAGCAGGCTCTGGTCTGCTCGATTCATCGGCTGTAAAAAACACACCGGAATATAGCTGCCCCTCCCCCATAAGGTCACTGCTACACACCGCTCCCATTGCCAGGCATCCCGACTTAGAACATCGGATGAGCGGTCAACAGGCTGGTGAATTCAAACTACTGCACCGTGAAATGCCCGAGCGTGCACCGTGTGCAGTGCAAAGGTGAAGAGGCTGACCAGATTTCGTATTCATATACACATAATACACACACACGTAGGTATGCATGTGTTTAGATGTGTGTGTGTGTGTGGCATTACTGGAGGTCCGAGTGACTGTTGCCCTCAAGCTGGTGCAACTCTTTTTTTTTTTCCCGATTAAGTTTAGCTGCTCGCTCTGAACTACCCCCGTAAGAAAAGTGGCATGGACCAAAATAGAAATCTGATGAGGACCTTTGCTCGGTCTGAACTCCCTGCTTGTGTTGGAAAAGATATTGCCATATTCGATATAAAATCACGAATCACTGACTTCAGGTAAAATACAGAAGGCATACTTAGAATCAGCTGGAATAAGATAGCATGGAAAGAGTCGAGAACATCAAATTTGTGCCCAAAAACTTAGTGTGGGGGGGGGGAAGGGGTGAAGTGGGGTGGGTTGGGGTACAGATAAGACCAAAAAAGGTTGGAGTCTGTTAAAATCCATCGAGAATAAAAGTGTAGCCATCCCCAACTCCTCCTGTTGGATTGAGATCTGTACAAAGGGCATTGCTCCGGTTCCATGGGCCCAGAGCACCCCCCGGAGGCCTGCCGAACTACCTGCAGCCGGGAACGTGGAGGCCGTTGACCAGGGACGGGTAGGGCAGGAGCAGCTCGAGTTGTGCAAAGAGGGAAAAGTGATCAGAGGGGATGTGGGGGTGGGGGCAGCCGGTGACATTGTTCTCGTGAAGCCAGTGGGGATCCAGTGGACCCAGGACGCCGAGCACGTTCAGCAGAGGCTGAGAGTAGAAGACGTAATCGATGATGCCCTACATGGGACAAAAAAATAAATAAAATAAATAAATAAATTAATAAATAAATAAAAGACTTGGTTAAGATGAGGCTGCAACCTTAATGAGGAAAAAATAACTGTGGAAACGAATAAATTTAATGAAAGTATACATTACAAATACTGACTACTAGGGGTGTCTTCAACTAAGGATTTTCATAGTCGAATCTGATTCGTCAGATTTTCCCTATAATCGACTGATAGTCGAATCAGTTAAAATTTCACCACAAGATGGCGCTATAAGCGTGGTTTTTAAAAAAAAATTTTTTTTAATATATTTTACTTGTTTTTCTAGAGCACCGTAAATGGGATCCCCGTTCTGGACTTTTTTCCACTTCAAAGAAAAAACCTAAAAAAAAAACTAAAAAACAAAAAATTTGGATTTTATTTGACAAAAGGCTATATATATATATATATATAACAAAAACAACGACATTTCATGTAAAAACTAATGCTTAGCAGCAGCCATGGGCACCCCCATGTGGTCAAAATGGTACATTCGACTATGAGGTTCATAGTCGACTACGGTTCTCCGAATCGAATCGTCGAATCAGCGAATATTGCAGCTCACCCCTACTGACTACTAGGGGTGTCTTCAACTAAGGATTTTCATAGTTGAATCTGATTCATCAGATTTTCCCTATAGTCGAATCAGTTAAAATTTCACCACAAGATGGGGCTATAAGCGTGGTTTTTAAAAAAAAAAATTTTTATATTTTACTTGATTTTCTAGGGCTTTATTAATGTGTAGCCTATTGTTAAAGCACACACATCATTTAAAAAAAAATATTAACAGAAATTAGGATGATTTTATTTGACAAAAGGCTATATATATAACGAAAACAAAGACATTTCATGTAAAAACTAATGCTTAGCAGCAGCCATGGACACCCCCATGTGGTCAAAATGGTACATTCGACTATGAGGTTCATAGTCGACTACGGTTCTCCGAATCGAATCGTCGAATCAGCGAATATTGCAGCTCACCCCTACTGACTACACAAATGTGGTATCATGGTATCTAGATCTGGGCGGCACGGTGGCTTAGTGGTTAGCATGTTCTCCTCTCAGTGCTAGGGATTCCCGGTTTGATTCCCAAGGGCTCGAATTACACTGTTGATGCTGCCCGGCCGCTCAAGGAGGATGAGTCCCCCACTGATCCTCGGTCCTCACGAGGTTTCTTCTTTAAAATATCAAAACAGGAGTTTCTATGTTCGCCCCGTGTCCGCGTGGGTTTCCTCCGGGTTCTCCGGTTTTCTCCCACAGTCCAAAAACATGGATCATGGTGAATTGAATTCCCCAAATAGAGAGTGTGTGTGTGCGTGAGTGTGTGCCCAGTGAGAGACTGGCATCCTGTCCTGGGTGTATCTGCCCAGTGCCCGAAATGTTCTCCCCTGGATGGGCATGGGGAACCCCCCCCCGCAACCCTAGTAGAGGATAAAGCAGAAGATGATGGATGAATGGAACAAACCCGAATCCCAGCTATTAAAATTAAAAAAGGCATAAAGAATGAGCTGAATTGGATTTTTAACTATGGAGTAACCTACGGGTCCACTTGGGTTCGCTCTGGGTTTTCTGGTTTCCTCCCACAGTCCAAAAACATGGATTTAAGGTGAGTTTAATGCTGCAAATTGCCCCATATATAGTGTGTCTGTGTGAGTGAGTGTGTGTACAGTGATAGATTGGTGTCCTGTCCTGGGTGTATCTGCCCAGCGCCCGAAAAGTTCGCCCCTGGATGGGCATGGGTCACCCCCCCCCCCCCAAGTAAAGGATAAATCGGAGGATAATGGGTTGATAAACATAATCACATTAGAGTAATAGGTTTTTTGATTAATCGATAGAAAGTTCGTTAGGTGCGGCCCTACTCTTACTTTGATAAACGCATCTACTAAATGAGTAAACGTTAATCTTAAAATTCTTAAATAAAAAATAAAAACAATGCAAACCTTAAAGTCAAAGGTATAATTGGTGTAAGGCATCAGGCCGTTCTCGTAGGCACTCTTCAGTTTGAAGCCGTGCGTGATCCGGCTGCTGGACGTGCCGTTTTTCCCATTACAGTTGAAGTTGGACAGGCAGTCGATGTAGCGCAGCTCCTTAAAGTCCTTATGAGTGCTGTCCACTCCGCCAGTACTCAGGTACTCCACCACACCTACAGTGTTATGTTCGCACATATTTACTTGCGCACACACAGAAAAGTCTAAAGAAATGAATTATTTAGGAAAAAAACACCATTAGAACCTGAGTCAGGCAGCGAGTTGAGATCAGCACAAAGGACCAGAGGGATG
This sequence comes from Corydoras sp. C115, assembly GCA_019802505.1. Classification (NCBI taxonomy): domain Eukaryota; kingdom Metazoa; phylum Chordata; class Actinopteri; order Siluriformes; family Callichthyidae; genus Corydoras; species Corydoras sp. C115. The sequence continues at coordinate 61,425 of JAFMOC010000871.1, read as the reverse complement.
GCGTTGGTCTCCCCAGACACAGAGGAGAGCTTTAGACTGCGGGTAGCCTTGTCCACGATGTTCTTCACTTCAGACAGAAACATCATGGTCTGGACGAGCTTCACGTCCGAGTACTCCGGGTCCCAGTGCATGTGGGCATTGGCCACCAAGAGAAGCTGCTTCTCCATGTTGGACAAGTGCTTGCCTGCTACACAGAATTACAAACATGTTAATTAACTTGCATATTCACTTTCACAAGCTCAGACTGAGGTTTTGGCCTTTACTTTTCAATTGGCTAGACGCTGCTCTGTCCTTTTGCTCTGGAAATCCTCCAAACCTACAATTTTACTCCCAAGTGGAATAGCTTTCTGTCTTTCATTGACCAACTTCTACAGAGAATTAACAAAATGAACCATACTCTCTTTTGTGTGTGTGTGATATATATATATAAAAAATTGTGTGTACTTTTATGTTTATATATATATATATATATATATATATATAAATATATAAATATATATAAATATATATATACACACACACACGTTTTATTTATATATTTCTCAGATATTATTATTATTATTTATTTATTTTTATTTATTTTTTTTTCATGTTTTGTGGGTGTGTGTATAAATGGGGGTACTTTGGGTTTTGTTTTTCTTTTAGGTATTGGACGATTTTAAGAAATATATATATATATATATATATATATATATATATATATATATATATATATATATATATATATATATATATATAGTATATTCTGGACTATAAGGCGCACCTAAAAGCCTAAAATTTTCCCAGAAATCGGACGTGCACCTTATAGGTGTACTGAGTTCCAAAATCTATAAACGTTATTGTTGTGCGACCGGGTGTTTTTTTCCACACATCACCGTCACTGCTGAAAAAGCCGAGTGAAGAAAATTAATTCGGAGCTCGCCGTCATTCCAGGAGGATTAAATAAAGAACTCTGACCGCTGGACATTGGTGTAAAGGGGCGTTTAAAGTAAAGTTGCGGGCGGCGTGGGAGCGATGGATGATAGACAGCGAACGCACATTTACTAAAACTCAGGAGGCGGTGGCGGGGCGAGTTACGCCACCGTCTGTGAATGGATTGTGGAGCCTGGGCTGAGGTTTCTGCTGTAACCGTCGTCCGAGCTTTCACGAAAGCCGGCATCGTCGCCGAACGGCCGCCTGGAGACGAGACGGACTCAGACATCGATGAGGGGAGAACCCGGAGTGCTCGATAGTGAAACAGCTTTTTTTCAGACACAGAAGACGAGGACTTTGATGGATTTGTGGGAGAAGAGTGATTAAAATAATGTACGTTTGTCAAGTAGTAGAATAAACTTCAATTATAAATCACCGTTTTGCATCCTTTACTTTTCTTGTAGAGCGTATGTTTTAGCAAGTGTCTTATAATACGCTGCCGTACAGAATAAG
>JAFMOC010000871.1:25000-55000 GCA_019802505.1 Corydoras sp. C115 | reverse complement strand
TGTCTTTATTAAGCAGGTCAATAAATGTCTGGGGCGGCACGGTGGCTTAGTGGTTAGCATGTTCTCCTCTAAGAGCTAGGGGTTCCAGGTTCGAATCCCAATCTGGGTGGAGTTTCCATGTTCTCCTCGTGTCCGCGTGGGTTTCCGGGTTCTCCGGTTTCCTCCCACAGTCCAAAAACATGGATCAAGGTCAATTGAATTCTCCAAACTGCCCCATATAGAGTGTGTTTGTGTGAGGGTGGACCCAGCGATGGATTGGTGCCCTGTCCTGGGTTTATCTGCCCAGCGCCCGAGACGTTCTCCCTTGGATGGGCATGGGGAACCCCCCCGCGACCCTAGTAGAAGTTGACGTGGAAGATAATGGATGTAATAAATGTCTGGGTCTGGGCAATTAAACACAAATCTCACACACACACACACTGACAATATGTAGCATAGTGTATGGCGGGTGGGGGGAATTTTATATATATATACACACACAAATTTGAGTAGCTCCATACATTGTAGACATTTTTCATAATTGTGTGTTAATGATGCTAAAGCTGCAACAAAGAACACACACAGGGTGAGGTGAGCAGCCTTGTACATGGCACCCAGGGAGCAAATGGGGTTAGGTGCCTTGCCCAAGGGCACTTCATCCATGGCAATCGGTGGGACTGTTGGGCCACAAGGCTGGTTTCCTAACCACAAGCCTACAACTGCCCCATGTATAACAGTAAAGACATTGTTCACATACTGGGGCAAAATCTGATAAATAACTCATGAGGGCCTGAAAACAAAATGTAAGGTCTAAATTTAACTCTGTCTCAAAACGAGTCAGGAAGAAAAATCATGGCAAAAGGAAAATCCTTAAATCTGATTAAAGGGGGAAAAAATGGCCACGGACACTCCAACCACAGGGGTTCCATTTGTTTGGTCTCCTTCTTATCTGCATTTTCTGTCTCTGATGCATTAGTGTGTTACGATAACAAGCAATAGTTACTATAATAAGGAATATGGATTTTGCTTTATATGAATATGCTTTTTCATGTAGTAGACAGCAATGGATCATAAAAGCATTCAAACCTTAACAAAAAAAAAAGAAATATGCTGTATATGGTTTGTATATCAGTAATGTTAAAGCAATAAGGTAGAGCATGCATTATTGTGAATAAATCACAGGAAAGGGGTATTAGACACGATGCATAGCAGAGTGATGCATTTACAATAATGCACAACCGTGACTGCTTTGCTGCTTTTATAAAAATGGTTACAAACCCAATATAATAGCAAACAAAATATTTTAAAAATCTATTTTTTAAAAATCACCCCATATGTTCAATTAAATTTCCTGCTTGTGAAGTATAAACTTTAGTAGAAAATGGGCAATTTCTCCTCAGAAAACAAATCAACATTATTAATTACTAGGGGTGCGAATCTCTCAGGGTCTGGCGATTCGATTCCGATGGTTGAGGTCACGATTCGATTCAGAAACGATTTTTCAGTTCAAATGGTCTTTAAATTTAGTTTAAATGATGTGATTGACGAGATGAAACGACGATGTAAACAAATAGAACATTTATTTAAAACATTACTTTCAGGTTCCGTCCGATTGCGCTAAATTAAAATGAGCAGTGTTAGGTTCGCTGAGCTGCCCGGCTTTTTCTTACATAAAAAACATCCATCAATAAACAAATAATTCTAAATATATTAATACAAAAGTTTCCCATGGTGCATTCACCTTTAATTCAAACTAAAATCCAGACTTTGCAGTCAGAGTGACTTTAGATTCTGCAAATCTTTAAAACTTAATCTTAAAAATAAAATCCATACTTCAGTCTTTTTAACTATATTGCACCAACATTCACTACATTTTTAAAACTTATCTTTAAATATTAAATCTATTTTCAACGTCTTGTAGCTCAGGGTGATGTCACAATAAACAGGCTCACTCATTTGTCGATTTCATTTTACACTCGTTGTAAACAGTTGCGCTCATGTCGAGCTCTCTCTTCAGGACATTGTAGAATACAAAGTGTCCCAAACACCGGCTCTTAACGACGACGGGGGGGTCGAATCGCGCTCTCCCCCTGCTCCATGCTAGTGGAACGGGAGCCGGTTAACAAGCTTGCTGTACGGTGGTTGAGCGAATACGTAATGCGATATGCAGTACGCTCGGGAGGGGGCGACAAAAAAAAAAACTTAAATGCATTTTTTTTTTAGCGATTCTTGGGCATTTTCAATCGATTCTGAATCGCCAGGACTATGAATCGTGATTCTTTGAAGAATTTTTTTCAGCACTCCTAATAAAAGCATCTGTTTAATGACCAATGTACTATTGTAAAAAGCGCTCTATGAATTAATTATTTGAACTTCGTCCAATTCCGTACTATTAGTATGTGAATCATTTAATGTTGCATTAGCAAAGAATTGTTTACCTTTTAAATGTATTACTTACAGTGATGCACACATGTTGACACCATTGGTTTGATTCGGTATAATGAGTTTTCTTAAAAGAAAATGACTTACACTTGTTCAACAGCAATAAAACGTTGTAGTGACATTAATGGAATCGTTCCATTAAGACAAGTCGGAGAGGGCACATGTTTAAGAGCACACGGCCCCATTAACATCTTTCCAGCAGAAGCAAAATAAGAAAGGTTCCGCCACTTAAACCAAAAATGCTTTCAATGCACGCTGGAGTAAACACTTTGAGCCATGAGGAGCACAAGCAGCAAGAGCTTTAATACACAATAATGAAGGGTGAGCACTATCCATCCATCCATTATCTTCCACTTTATCCTCTACTAGGGTTGCAGGGGGGTTCCCCACGCCCATCCAGTGGAGAACGTTTCGGGCGCTGGTCAGAAACACCCAGGACATGATGCCAATCTGGGCACATACTAACTCACACAAAAACACTCTATATGGGGCAATTTGGAGAATTCAATTGACCTTGATCCATGTTTTGGACTGTGGGAGGAAATCGGAGAACCCGGAGGAAACCCACACGGACACGGGGAGAACATTGAAACTCCACCAAGATTGGGATTTGAACCGGGAATCCCTAGTGCTGAGAGGAGAACATGCTAACCACTAAGTCACCGTGCCATGGGTGAACACTAGAGGTGCTGAAAAAAAATCCATCCATCCATTATCTCCCGCTTTATCCTCTATTAGGGTCGCGGGGGTTCCCTATGCCCATCCAGGGGAGAAAGTTTCGAGCGCTGGGCAGATAGACCCAGGACAGGACACCAATCTATCGCTGGGCACACACTCACTCACACAGACACACTCTATATGGGGCAATTTGGACAATTCAATTGACCTTGATCCATATTTTTGGACTGTGAGAGGAAACCGGAGAACCCGGAGGAAACCCACGCGGACACGGGGAGAACATGGAAACTCCACCCAGATGGGGATTCGAACCGGGACTCCCTAGTGCTGAGAGGCGAACGTGCTAACCACTAAGCCACAATGCCGCCCCAAGTTGAAAAACATATTTAATATTTTAAGGTTAAGTTTTGAAAATGTAGTGAATGTTGGTGCAATATAGTTAAAAAGACTGAAGTATGAAGTATTTTATTTTTAATGTAAAGTTTTAAAGATTTGCAGAATCTAAAGTCACTCTGACTGTAAAGTCTGTAATTTAGTTTGGATTAAAGGTGAATGCACCATGGCAAACTTTTGTTTTAATATATTTTGAATTATTTGTTCATCGATGGATGTTTTTTATGTAAGAAAAAGCCGGGCAGCTCAGCGAACCTAACACTGCTCATTTTAATTTAGTGCAATCCTAATTTAGTATAAATATAAAACGATGCACAAAGATTTGATACAGGACGGAACCTCAAAGTTCATTCATTTATTCATCCATTATCTCCCGCTTTATCCTCTATTAGGGTCGCGGTGGGGTTCCCCATGCCCATCCAGGGGAGAATGTCTCGGGCGCTGGGCAGATAGACCCAGGACAGGGCACCAAACCATCGCTGGGTACACACTCACACTCTATATGGGGCAATTTGGAGTATTGAATCCATGTTTTTGGACTGTGGGAGGAAACCAGAGAACCCGGAGGAAACCCACGCGGACACGGGGAGAACATGGAAACTCCACCCAGATGGGGATTCGAACCGGGAATCCCTAGCGCTGAGAGGCGAACATGCTAACCACTAAGCCACCGTGCCGCCCGGAACCTGAAAGTATTGTTTTAAATAAATGTTCTATTTGTTTACATCGTCGTTTCATCTTGTCAATCACAAAATTTTAACTAAATTTAAAGAGCATTTGAACTGAAAAATCATTCTGAATCGAATCGTGACCTCAAAAATGGGAATCGGATCGAATCGCAAGGCACTGAGAGATTCACACCCCGAGTGATCGCTACCCCTTAATTTGTTAACACAGCAGGAACTCACTAACCTGAGAGATACCATGTTGCCCAGTTCGGCAGGCAGGCTTCTGATCTTATTGGATGAAAGGTCCAGATACACCAGGTTGTGTAGTTTGGCAATGTCGGGCGGGATGCGCGAGAGGGAGTTGTCACTTATGTGCAATGCTGTCAGATGGGTAAGAGACCACAGCGCCGTACTGAGGCTTCTCACTTTGCCTAAACACAACACACGAACCATGTTATTAACGTTACATGAATCATTGATGCTGGAAAAAAAAATGTATCCACAACTGAAACATGGAAAAATGTAGGGCTGCAACAATTAATCGATACAATTGATATTTAAAAAAAAAAATTCTCGATTATGAAAAGTGTTGGGAACGAATTTTATTATCGATTAGTTGTGTCGCAGAGCTTACACATTACTCGCATCGTCGGAACCGCTCAAAAAAAAAAAAAACAGTAATAAGAACGGGTTCTGAATATCAATTGGACTGGCGGTCCTGCAGGACCCCTTAATGGACTCACATATAGTTTTCCAGTTGTTAGTTTTTACCATTTGTTTAATATCTGTACATGGCTGTCCTACATTGTTGTTGCTGCCCGGCCGCTCAAGGAGCATGAGTCCCCCACTGAGTCTTGGTCCTCCCAAGGTTTCTTCCTTAAATAACAACATAAAAGGGAGTTTTTTCTTGCCACTGTCGCTTCGGCTTGCTCTTTGGGGGTTTAAAGGCTTTTCATTCTGTAAAGCTGCTTTATGACATTTACATTTAGCAGACGCTTTTATCCAAAGCGACTTACAAATGAGAACACCACAAGTCAGAAGCCATGGAGAAAACCAACTATACTGTAAATTCATCAAACCTGATTGGTATTCGAAGCTGCGCCACCCCCCCTCTTTTTTTTTTATAACAGGTATTTGTTAAATAGATGCGTCTTACGTAGTTTCTTAAAACTGTTTAGTGATTCTGCCTTACGGACAGAGTTGGGAAGATCGTTCCATCATTTTGCAGTGGTGAACACCACGGAGTGAGAATGAGCTCCTCGGTGAGGTGGAATCGCCAGGCGGCGATCATCACTGGAGCGAAGTGAACGAGTCGGAGTGTATTTTGAAAAGATAGAGTGAAGGTCAGAGGGGGAAGATCCAGAAATGGTTCTGTAGGCCAGAGTCAGCGACTTGTACTGAATGCAGCAGCTACAGGAAGCCAATGGAGGGAAGTGAGTAATGGAGTGACATGAGTTCTTGGGCTGGTTGAGTTCTTGGGCTGGTTAAACACAAGTCGGGCTGCAGAGTTTTGAATTAGTTGAAGAGGTCTGATTGTGGAAGCTGGGATACCGGCAAGTAGCGCATTACAATAATCAAGCCGGGATAGGACTAGGGCTTGAACAAGCAGTTGGGTAGCATGTTCAGTCAGAAAGGGTCTGATCTTCCTTATGTTATAAAGAAGGAATCTACAAGAACGGGCGGTTTTGATAACATGATCAGAGAGTTTAAGGTGGGAGTCTATTGTGAACCCAAGGTTCCGGACCGAATCTGTTGGGGAGATTGTGGAGCCATCAATTTGGAAGGTCAGGTTGTGATGGACAATGTACTGTTGTAAAAAGCACTCTATAAATAAATAAGTTTATAAAGTTTACAAGTTTAATAAACTCTACAAATGAAACATGGCCGACGCAGAAAAAAAACAAAAAAGCCTTGGCTTAATTCATCGAGCGTGGGCGCAATTCACGCTTCACACAACTAAAGAACGTGTAACGGGCAAGCTCGGCGAAAATGATTTGACCTGCACACAGCACCACGGTGATGATCCACCACCTGAAACTAAACATGTTGGAGTCACCGATTTCATGTTGGAGTCACGCAGAGTAAATCACTATAACATCCCGAGGTTCTTTAGTTTTGAAGTGAATCAAAGTAATGGTGCACTCACACTATGAGAACCAGAGCAGCTTCATGCTGTTTTTGGTTGTTCTGGATAATGACCGTGATGGAGAACGTGTGGTACTTTAGATTTTCATTAAATAAGCTTAAGTGTTTAAATGTGCTTTATAAATACATACAACTTGTACACAATGGTACTAATTAATGATCAAGCTTCACCTTTTAATTTTCTGACAAAGTATGAGTGAAGACACTGCCCTCTATGGGTGTGACGGGGATGAGGTAACATTTTACAGCTACACAAATTTGTGTAATTTAGTATTTTTTTTTCACACTATGCTACATATTGTGTCAGTGTGTGTGTGTGTGTGTGTGTGTGTGTGTGTGTGAGAGAGAGAGATTTGTGTTTAATTGTCTTTGTGCTGGGCTGCACGGTGGCTTAGTGGTCAGCATGTTCGCCTCTCAGCGCTAGGGATTCCCGGTTCGAATCCCCATCTGGGTGGAGTTTCCATGTTCTCCCCGTGTCTGCGTGGGTTTCCTCCGGGTTCTCCGGTTTCCTCCCACAGTCCAAAAACATGGATCAAGTTAATTGAGTTCTCTAAATTGCCCCATATAGAGTGTGTCTGTGTGAGTACGTGTGTACCCAGCGATGGATTGGCACCCTGTCCTGGGTGTATCGGCCCAGCGCCCGAGACGTTCTCCCCTGGATGGGCATGGGGAACCCCACCGCGACCCTAATAGAGGATAAAGTGGGAATGAATGTCTTTGTGCTGCTTGGATGCCTTAAACTCATACTGTAAAGAAAACCAGACATTTATTGACCTGCTTTATAATTCTACAGTGTAGCTGGTTTACTGACCTGTGGGGCTTTTTCATTTGTTCCTTTGGATAAAAGCGTCTGCTAAATGACTAAATGTAAAGACATGGAAAAATAATTTTATTTGTCCGATTCATCGATTAATCGCAGAATAATCGACCGATTAATCGATCGGACCCAGACATCTATTGACCTGCTTAATAAGGACAGCGAATTTTTTAAAATCCGATTAATCTGAAAAATAATTGACTGATTAATCGATTATCAATATAATCGTTAGTTGTAGCCATACACATATTGTGCCACTGTGTGTGTGTGTGTGAGAGAGATGTGTGTTCAATTGCTCTTTGGGCTACTTAGATGCCTTAAACTCATAATGTAAATAAACCCAGACATCTATTGACCTGCTTAATAAGGACAGTGAATTTTTTTTAAATCCGATTCATCGATTAATCAGAAAAAAATAATCGACCAATTAATCGATCATCAATATAATCGTTAGTTGTAGCCCTACACAATGCTACATATTGTGCCAGTGTGTGTGTGTGTGTGTGTGTGTGTGAGATTTGTGTTTAATTGCTCTTTGGGCTATTTAGATGCCTTAAACTCATACTGTAAATAAACCCAGACATCTATTGACCTGCTTAATAAGGACAGTGACATTTTTAAAAATCCGATTCATCGATTAATCGGAAAAATAATCGACCAATTATCAATATAATCGTTAGTTTTAGCCCTACACAATGCTACAAATTTTGCCAGTGTGTGTGTGTGTGTGTGAGATTTGTGTTTAATTGCTCTTTGGGCTACTTAGATGCCTTAAACTCGTACTGTAAATAAACCCAGACATCTATTGACCTGCTTAATAAGGACAGGACAATTTTTAAAAATCCGATTCATCGAATAATCGGAAAAATAATCGACCGATTAATCGATTATCAAAATAATTATAGTTAGTTAGATGCAGCCCTAGAAAAATGTATACATTTCAAGGTAAATATACAAAACAGGGATTTAAGCAAAAGCATTACCACTGATCTCCAGTTCCGCCCAGTAGGATTTTTTCCCACTAGCTGCCTCTTCACTTGACATTATAGTGTACATCCGCCGTGGATCTGGCGGATCATATTTTTCCTTGGGCATCCCTGTAATACTGATGTAGGGAGAAAAAAAATCATTAGCATCGATCAGTTTTAAGGTGCAGCTTTAAAGCAACCTACTGTAACCGAACTACAGCTCCGATTTAAAAAACTTCCAACAACCAACATGAGATGCACAGATCACCAAAAAAAAAAAAAAAAAAAAAACAATCCTTTACGTAAGTCCGATAAACCAATTGGATACAGAGTACCCAAGCCAAGCGTAGCTTTGGCAGGGCATTACAGCACGGGTTTATCTTCCTATAAAAGACCTGACCTCCCAACGGAAGCTTAGTGAGGGTGAAGGAACATGGGACTCCCTGGGTATCAGAAGACAGAGAACACACGACGGTGTTTACATCAATAGATAAGATAAGAAAGACCTTTATTTGTCTCACAATGGGGAAATTCACAATCTCAGCAGCAGATATATTAGAAGAAAGGTGAGAAAGGTATATTCATTAGAAGAGACTTAAAAAAAAAAAAACTAGGGAAAAGTTTTAATAGAATTAGAAATCTATATATACGCGATAAAATTCAAATTTTCTGTTATTTACAGTCATACAATAGAGAATAAAAAGAACAAATATTGCACATATGGTATCTGATGTAACCTGAGAACGTCTCGGGCGCTGGGCAGATAGACCCAGGACAGGGCGCCAAGCTATCACTGGGCACACACTCACACAGACATACACACTCCATATGGGGCAATTTGGAGAACTCAATTGACTTGATCCATGTTTTTGGACTACGGGAGGAAACCGGAGAACCCGGAGGAAACCCACGCAGACAAGGGGAGATTAGGTACATAGAGTAATTAGGTTGTTGGTGTGAACTCCAATCTATTTCGCTTTAGTGGAACATGGATACAAATCTTTATTTACTATTCCACTAAATACCGATATTGGAACCTAGTAACAGTTGTGTATTTCCGTGTCTGCGTGGGTTTCCTCCGGGTTCTCCGGTTTCCTCCCACAGTCCAAAAACATGGATCAAGTCAATTGAGTTCTCCAAATTGCCCCATATGGAGTGTGTATGTCTGTGTGAGTGTGTGCCCAGCTATAGATTGGCACCCTGTCCTGGGTGTATCTGCCCAGTGCCCGAAACGTTCTCCCCTGGATGGGCATGGGGAACCCCCCCGCGACCCCAATGTAGGATAAAGCGGAAGATAATGGATGAGTATCTGATTAAGCAGCAGACAGTTATTACATACAGATGATTGAAATGGATTGCCCCATCAATGATACATTTATTGCAGTTATTTTTAGATGGTGATGTTCCATGACACACAACCAAGTCATTACAATATAACGCACAAGTTATGCTGGGAAGAATGGCTTTCTACTTTTTTTTTTCTAATTTTGTGAGGCTTTACTTATATTAATATGTGTCCTCTATTCAAAGTACAGTGTTCAAAAAAGAAAACATGGTGTCTTAGTGGTTCGTCTCTCAGCACTAGGGAGTTCCCATGTTCTCCCTGTGTCAGCATGGGTTTCCTCCGGGTTCTCCGGTTTCCTCCCACAGTCCAAAAACATGGATTACGGTAAAATGAATGCTCCAAATTGTCCCATATAGAGTGTGTTTGTCTGTGTGAGTGAGTGTGTCCAGTGATAGATTGACATCCTGTCCTGGGTCTATCTGCCCAGCGCCCGAGACGTTCTCCCCTGGATGGGCATGGGGAACCCCCCCCCCCAACGACCCTAGAGAGGATAAAGCAGAAGATAATGGATGAATGGATGGATGTCCAGAAACTATTGACTTTTAGTGTTAAATAAAGGTTTATCCTGTTCGGCCAGCAAGCAAAAATTCAGTTTCGAGTTTTGGCCCCTGTTGCAAGAGGGTTCTACGCCCCTGACCTAAGGCAAGTCCAACAGCGTTCCCCATCTAGCTAATCTCAGTTTAACATCTTTAGTCATACAAATTTACTTTGTATGTGGTAGATATTAAGCTTGATCCAACCTGTTATTGTTACAATTCTTTAAAGTTATTTTTAAACACCGGACCAACCTGTACTTGAAAAGCTAGTATAATTAGTTACATGGATTTGAGTTGACACCAATAACCTAATTACTCTATTTTGCTTTAGTTGAGGACAATGTGGAACACGGATACAAATCTTTATTTACTATTCCACATTCAAATACCGATATTGGAACCTAGTAATTAGGTTATTGGTGTCAACTCAAATCCATGTAACTAATTAAACTAGCTTTTCAAGTACAGGTTGGTCCGGTGTTTAAAAATAACTTTAAAGAATTGTAACAATAACAGTTGTGTATTTCATTACTATAACTGTTTTTGTTTTGTTTTTTCAATAAAAGAAAGCCTATTTTCATTGTGTGGTCTGTGAAAAGGCTCCAAAAAGGATTAAAGATTATGAAACGGGCACATGGCTATGGACCAATTAACTACTTTACCGGGGCGGCACTGTGGCTTAGTGGTTAGCATGTTCTCCTCTCAGCGCTGGGGATTCCCGGTTCGAATCCCAATCTGGGTGGAGTTTCCATGTTCTCCCCGTGTCCGCGGGGGTTTCCTCCCACAGTCCAAAAACATGGAAAAAGTCAATTGAGTTCTCCAAATTGCCCCATATAGAGTGTGTATTTGTGTGTGAGTGTGTGCCCAGCGATAGATTGGTGTCCTATCCTGGGTGGTTGGTGGTTCAAATCCCAGGTCCACTGAAGTTACCAAAGTGGATCCTTGAGCAAGACCCTTAACCCTCATTGCTCTAGGGATGCTGTGATTAACCCTGTGCTCACCTTGTAAGTCGCTTTGGATAAAAGCGTCTGCTAAATGACCAAATATAAATATAATATAAATATAATGGGTGGATCTGTCCAGCGCCCGAAACGTTCTCCCCTGGATGGACATGGGGAACCCCCCCACGACCCTAATAGAGTATAAAGCGGAAGATAATGGATGGATGGATTATGAAACGGCAGATGACGAGCTTCTAGGATCATTAGATGGGACACTGATGTAGTGTGCAAAGGAACAATAAGGGTCAAAACTTATGCCCATATTTTGAAAGGTACCCAACTCCCAGGTTTAAATGCCTTTTTTCAACGGAACAAATCCCGTCATGTATATCCCAGCACTCCACCAAATGAAAATAATGTGCGAAATAAGCTGCAAAAGACGCGTCATTTCGTTCCCTGGTCCGTATTGCAGAAGTCCAGGTTCTCACGGTTAAGGGTAGCAAAATTTTTAGACGGGTACAAAAGCAAACGGATATGGATCAATTAACTACTTCACCGGGGCGACACGGCGGCTTATTGGTCGGCATGTGCCCCTCTCAGCACTGGGGATCGTACTCCAGGTTGGAATCCCGATTTGGGTGGAGTTTCCATGTTCTCCCCATGTCTGCATGGGTTTCCTTCCACAGTCCAAAAAACATGGCTCAAGGTAAACTGAACGCTATAAATTGCAGCATATATATATTATGTATGAGTGTGTGCCCAGCGATAGATTGGCACCCTGTCCTGGGTGTATCTGCCCAGCACCTGAAACGTTCTCCCCTGGATGAGCATGAGGAACCACCTTACAACCCTAATCTCTTATATAGGATTAAGCAGAAAATAATAAGATGAGATGGACTTAGTGGTTAAGATGGCAGCTTGGAGGTCAGCACGTTCGCCCCTCAGCAGGGGATCCAAGTTCAATCCCCATCTGGGTGGAGTTTCCATGTTCACCCCATGTCCGCGTGGGCTTCCTCCGGGTTCTCCGGTTTCCTCCCACAGTCCAAAAACATGGATTCAAGGTAAACCGAATGCTCTAAATTGCCCCATATAGCATATGTTTGTGTGAGTGAGTGTCCCCAGCGATAGATGGGTGCCCGGTCCTGGGTGTATCTGCCCAGCGCCCGAAACGTTTTCCCCTGAATGAACATGGGGAACCCCCCCACCCCACCCGTGACACTAGTAGAGGATAAAGGGCAAGATAACGGATGGATGAAAAGCTTAAAGCAGAGCGTGGTTGCTCAGTGGTCAGAGTGTTGGGCTATCAATCTGAAGGTTGTGGGTTTAAATCCCACTTCACTGTGGGACTGGATCAAAGATTTTATAGAATAGTGTCCCTAGCGATATATTGGCATCCTGTCCAGCACCCAAAACTTTCTACCCTGAAAGAGCAGGGTGAGCACAAGGAATCCCATAATGGATGGATGAACCAGAGCATTAAAGCAGAGCATGGTACCTCAGTGGTCAGAGTGTTGGGCCATCAATCTGAAGGTTGTGGGTTCAAATCCCAGGTCCAATGAAGTTACCAAATCTGGGTCCTTGTGCCAGACCCTTATCCCTCATTGCTCCAGGGATGCTGAGGTCAACCCTATGCTTAATTTGTAACTGCCAAATGACCTAATGCATGTAAGTGGAACTAAACCATCTCGATTAACTCCCACTACAACACATGGTCAGAACGAGCCAGGAATCGCACTTCACTTTGGGACTGGATCAAAGATTTAATAGAAAACTTATTTAAAGGGCTTTCTGGTTTAAAGAAAGCTAAATTTAAACCTAAAAACACCACAAAACCAGACGGTTATATTGAAGATACACAACTGCTTACTTACATAACGCCAAAGCCACAGCACCCGAAACTTTCTCCTCTGGATGAACATGGGGACCCACAAATAGGCTGTGGGTTCAAATCCCAGGTCCATTGAAGTTACCAATGTGGGTCCTTGTGCCAGACCCTTATCCCTCATTGCTCCAGGGATGCTGAGGTCAACCCTATGCTTAATTTGTAACTGCCAAATGACCTAATGAATGTAAGTGGAACTAAACTATCTCAATTAACTCCCACTACAACAACACATGGTCAGAACGAGCCAGGAACTGCACTTCACTTTGGGACTGGATCAAAGATTTCATAGAAAACTTATTTCAAGGGCTTTCTGGTTTAAAGAAAGCTAAATTTAAACCTAAAACACCACAAAACCAGACTGTTTATAGTGAAGACACACAACTGTTTACTTACATAATGCCAAAGCCATAGCACCCGAAACTTTCGCCTCTGGATGAACATGGGGAACCACCCCTCACCCGTGACACTAAAAAAGCTTAAAGCAGAGCATGGTAGCTCAGTGGTTAGGGTGTTGGGCTACCAATCTGAAGGTTGTGGGTTCAAATCCCAGGTCCACTGAAGTTACCAATGTGAGTCCTTGTGCCAGACCCTTATCCCTCGTTGCTCCAGGGATGCTGTGGTCAACCGTATGCTTAATTTGAAACTACCAAATGACCTAATGCATGTAAGTAGAACTAAACCATCTCGATTAACTCCCACTGCAACAACACATGATCAGAACGAGCCAGTAACTGCACATCACTTTGGGACTGGATCGAAGATTTCATAGAAAACTTATTTTAATGGCTTTCTGGTTTAAAGAAAGCTAAATTTAAACCTAAAACACCACAAAAACAGACGGTTATAGTGAAGATACACAACTGTTTACTTACATAACGCCAAAGCCACAGCACCCGAAACTTTCTCCTCTGGATGAACATGGGGACCCACAAGTAGGCTGTGGGTTCAAATCCCAGGTCTGCTGAAGTTACCAAATGTGGGTCCTTATGCTTAATTTGTAAGTCGCTTAGGATTAAAGCGACTGCTAAATGACCAAATTAATGTTATGAAAGTAAGTGGAACTAAACTATTAACTCCCACCACAACAACACATGGTCAGAACGAGCCAGGAATCGCACTTCACTTCAAAGATTTAACAGAAAACTCATTTAAATGGCTTTCTGGTTTAAAGAACGCTGTGTTACTAAATTTAAACCTAAAAAACAGCACAAAACCAGACTGTTTATAGTGAAGATACACAACTGTTTACTTACAGCCACAGCACCCGAAACTTTCTCCCCTGGATGAACATGGGGACCCACAAATAGGCTGTGGGTTCAAATCCCAGGTCCACTGAAGTTACCAATGTGGGTCCTTGTGCCAGACCCTTGTCCCTCATTGCTCCAGGGATGCTGTGGTCAACCCTATGCTTAATTTGTAAGTTACTAATGAATAAAGCGACTGCTAAATGACCAAATTAATGTTATGAAAGTAAGTGGAACTAAACTATTAACTCCCACCACAACAACACATGGTCAGAACGAGCCAGGAATCGCACTTCACTTCAAAGATTTAATAGAAAACGCATTTAAATGGATTTCTGGTTTAAAGAACGCTGTGTTACTAAATTTAAACCTAAAAAACACCACAAAACCAGACGGTTATGGTGAAGATACACAACTGTTTACTTACATAACGCCAAAGCCACAGCACCCGAAACTTTCTCCTCTGGATAAACATGGGGAACCACCCCCCACCCCTGACACTAAAAAAGCTTAAAGCAGAGCATGGTAGCTCAGTGGTCAGGGTGTTGGGCTACCAATCTGAAGGTTGTGGGTTCAAATCCCAGGTCCAATAAAGTTATCAGTGTGGGTCCTTGTGCCAGACCCTTATCCCTCATTGCTCCAGGGATGCTGTGGCCAACCCTATGCTTAATTTGTAAGTTACTAAGGATTAAAGCCACTGCTAAATTGAAGACACACAACTGTTTACTTACATAACGCCAAAGCCACAGCACCCGAAACTTTCTCCTCTGGATGAACATGGGGACCCACAAGTAGGCAGTGGGTTCAAATCCCAGGTCCACTGAAGTTACCAATGTGGGTCCTTGTGCCAGACCCTTATCCCTCATTGCTCCATGGATGCTGTGGTCAACACTATGCTTAATTTTTAAGTTACTAAGGATTAAAGTGACTGCTAAAAGACCAAATTAATGTTATGAAAGTAAGTGGAACTAAACTATTAACTCCCACCACAACAACACATGGTCAGAACGAGCCAGGAATCGCACTTCACTTTGGGACTGGATCAAAGATTTCATAGAAAACTTATTTAAAGGGCTTTCTGGTTTAAAGAAAGCTAAATTTAAAACTAAAACACCACAAAACCAGACGGTTATAGTGAAGATACACAACTGTTTACTTACATAACGCCAAAGCCACAGCACCCGAAACTTTCTCCCCTGGATGAACATGGGGACCCACAAATAGGCTGTGGGTTCAAATCCCAGGTCCACTGAAGTTACCAAATGTGGGTCCTTGTGCCAGACCCTTATCCCTCATTGCTCCATGGATGAAGTGGTCAACACTATGCTTAATTTGTAAGTTACTAAGGATTAAAGCGACTGCTAAATGACCAAATTAATGTTATGAATGTAAGTGGAACTAAACTATTAACTCCCACCACAACAACACATGGTCAGAACGAGCCAGGAATCGCACTTCACTTCAGATTTAACAGAAAACTCATTTAAATGGCTTTCTGGTTTAAAGAACGCTGTGTTACTAAATTTAAACCTAAAAAACAGCACAAAACCAGACTGTTTATAGTGAAGATACACAACTGTTTGCTTACATAACGCTAAAGCCACAGTGCAAGCGTGTTGTTTTTGTTTTGTTAATGTAAAGAAGGTTTATATGGCATCTTTAAGCACACAGGAGGAAATAAAGCCCCAAACAAACAGGTCTGCTGCAACAGCGAGCAGCCATTGTTAGGATTTGAGGACTTAGCTTAGCGCGCTATGCAACGCCTGCTTATTTGAAGCAGCTCGTGGGAGCGCGGCGTGGTTGTGGGCTTCGCGGCGGTGGAGGAGGGCGACAGCGCGGTGGGTGTTCACCTGTGAGCGCATTCCCAGCTGCGGAAGGCGAGTGCGCGGCTCCTTTGTTTCTGCTCCGCGGTCTCTTCGCTCTTTATCACCGAAAGCAAACAAGCATCATGGCGGCCGGAGGAGTTCGGGGATGGGAGAACAACACGCGCTCCTATTGGCCGGTTCGGCTCGGAGGGCTCTGATTGGTCCGCGAGGCGAGCGGCCGCGGCAAAATGGGTCAGGGTTTGTTTTCAGTTGTTTTGTTCCGCTGCTGTCGAAAAGTCACAGTACAGAACTACAGAACTACAGAACTATAGAACCCAGAACTACAGAACTATAGAACCCAGAACTACAGAACTATAGAACCCAGAACTACAGAACTACAGAACTATAGAACCCAGAACTACAGAACTATAGAACTACAGAACCCAGAACTACAGAACCCAGAACTACAGAACTATAGAACCCAGAACTACAGAACTATAGAACCCAGAACTACAGAACCCAGAACTACAGAACTATAGAACCCAGAACTACAGAACCCAGAACTACAGAACCCAGAACTACAGAACCCAGAACTACAGAGCCCAGAACTATAGAACCCAGAACTACAGAACTACAGAACTATAGAACTACAGAACTATAGAACCCAGAACTACAGAACCCAGAACTACAGAACTATAGAACCCAGAACTACAGAACCCAGAACTACAGAACCCAGAACTACAGAACCCAGAACTACAGAGCCCAGAACTATAGAACCCAGAACTACAGAACTATAGAACCCAGAACTACAGAACTATAGAACCCAGAACTACAGAACTACAGAACTACAGAACTATAGAACTATAGAACTACAGAACTACAGAACCCAGAACTACAGAACCCAGAACTACAGAACTATAGAACCCAGAACTACAGAACCCAGAACTACAGAACTATAGAACCCAGAACTACAGAACCCAGAACTACAGAACCCAGAACTACAGAACTATAGAACCCAGAACTACAGAACCCAGAACTACAGAACTATAGAACCCAGAACTACAGAACACAGAACTACAGAACTATAGAACCCAGAACTACAGAACCCAAAACTACAGAACTATAGAACCCAGAACTACAGAACTATAGAACCCAGAACTACAGAACTATAGAACCCAGAACTACAGAACCCAGAACTACAGAACTATAGAACTACAGAACTACAGAACCCAGAACTACAGAACTATAGAACTACAGAACTCAGAACTACAGAACCCAGAACTACAGAACTATAGAACCCAGAACTACAGAACCCAGAACTACAGAACTATAGAACCCAGAACTACAGAACCCAGAACTACAGAACTATAGAACCCAGAACTACAGAACTACAGAACTATAGAACTATAGAACCCAGAACTACAAAACCCAGAACTACAGAACCCAGAACTACAGAACTATAGAACCCAGAACTACAGAACCCAGAACTACAGAACTATAGAACCCAGAACTACAGAACCCAGAACTACAGAACCCAGAACTATAGAACCCAGAACTACAGAACCCAGAACTATAGAACCCAGAACCCAGAACTACAGAACTATAGAACCCAGAACTATAGAACTATAGAACCCAGAACTACAGAACCCAGAACTACAGAACTATAGAACCCAGAACTACAGAACCCAGAACTACAGAACTACAGAACCCAGAACTACAGAACTACAAAACTACAAAACCCAGAACTACAGAACTACAGAACTATAGAACCCAGAAGTACAGAACCCAGAACTATAGAACTACAGAACCCAGAACTACAGAACTATAGAACCCAGAACTATAGAACTATAGAACCCAGAACTACAGAACTATAGAACCCAGAACTACAGAACCCAGAACTATAGAACCCAGAACTATAGAACTACAGAACTATAGAACCCAGAACTACAGAACCCAGAACTATAGAACTACAGAACTACAGAACCCAGAACTACAGAACTACAGAACTATAGAACTACAGAACCCAGAACTACAGAACCACAGAACCCAGAACTACAGAACCCAGAACTACAAAACTACAGAACTACAAAACCCAGAACTACAGAACTACAAAACCCAGAACTACAGAGCTACAAAACTACAGAAACCAGAACTACAAAACTACAAAACCCAAAACTACAAAACACAGAACTACAAAACCCAGAACTGCAGAACTACAAAACACAGAACTACAAAACTACAGAACTACAAAACTACAAAACCCAGAACTACAGACCTACAGAACTACAAAACCCAGAACTACAGAACCCAGAACTACAAAACTACAGAACCCAGAACTACAGAACTACAAAACCCAGAACTACAGAAGTAAATAATGACAGAACTACAGAAACTGCAGAACTGCAGCTCTGTCAATTGAGTTCTCCAAATTGCCCCATGTACAGTGTGTGTGTGTGTTTGTGTGAGTGAGTGAGTGTGTGCCCAGCGATAGATTGGCATCCTGTCCTGGGTGTATCTGCCCAGCGCCCGAAACGTTCTCCCCCCTGGACGAACCCCCCCCCCCCCCCCCCCCGTGACCCTAATAGAAGATAAAGCGGAAGATAATGAATGAAAAAAATATATATATATATATATAGGAGCTCCTATTATTCTTTATATATATATTATCATTATTTTTTTTTTTTTTAAAGGAGAGTATGTGGTTGGCACGATTGCCCCTCAGCGCTGGGGATTCAAGTTGGACTCCCACTCTGGGTGCAGTTTCCATGTCCTCCTTCTTTCTGCGGGGGTTTCCTCTCACAGTCCAAAAACAGTCATCAAATTGGGCCCTCGTTGCAAAAAGTTTGGACACCCTTGCCTTTGGGTTATTAAGAATAATAGGATCTCCTATGAAGACACAGGGAGAACATGCAAACACACAGAGAACACACAGCTGCCAAGCTGGAAAGCAAACCCAGAACATTATGCCTGTAAGTCTACAGTGCTGGGCATTGCACCAGGATGCTGCATATCTTTTCTTATACATTATTAATGACGACACTGCATTTTTACATAGAACCACACAGACGACGTCTTCACTGCACTGTTATTGATACAGGAACCGCCCACATGAGGGCGACACTAATTAAAAACAAGACAAAAAACAGAATTAGGAAAGCAACGAGTAAATAATTAGGCTTCTACACACAGGGGCCTAAAGTCAGATTGCCCTCACATCATTGTACATGAGGTAACAGACGTCCCTACTGAAAACAAATGACAGCCACCATGTTGAGACACTAGGGGGCACCACAGCCACACTAACCACAACACCTGCCAGCACCCTGTACCATCCATCCATCCATCATCTTCTGCTTTATCCTCTAGTAGGCTTGCAGGGGGGGTTTCCCATGCCCATCCAGGGGAGAACGTTTTGGGCGCCAGGACGCCAGTCTATCGCCGGGCACACACACAGACACACTCTATATGAGGCACTTTGGAGAACTCAGAGAACTCAATTTGAAGAACCGTGACTGCTTTGCTGCTTTTATAAAAATGGTTACAAACCCAATATAATAGCAAGCAAAATATTTTAATATATAGTTTTTAAAAATCACCCCATATCATTCATTCATTCATTATCTTCCGCTTTATCCTCTATTAGGGTCGCGGTGGGGTTCCCCATGCCCATCTAGGGGAGAAGGTTTCGGGCTCAGGGTAGATAGACCCAGGACAGGACGCCAATCTATCGCTGGGCACACACTCACTCACACAGACACACTCTATATGGGGCAATTTGGAGAATTCAATTGACTTGATCCATGTTTTTGGACTGTGGGAGGAAACCGGAGAACCCGGAGGAAACCCACGTGGACACGAGGCGAACATGGAAACTCCACCAGATTGGGATTCGAACCGGGAATCCCTAGCGCTCAGAGGAGAACATGCTAACCACTAAGCCACCATGCTATTTTGCCTACTGTACCATAAATTTTATGGGATGCAGCGAGGGATCGCCCTATTTCTATCTGCCTAGACTGTTCTATGGGCATGGGGACCCAGAGAGGAATTTGTCGGAGTATTTTATGGGATGTACAAACCGTGCCTGTCCTCTCGTGCCTTAATTCATTCATTCATTATCTCCCGCTTTATCCTCTATTAGGGTCGCGGTGGGGTTCCCCATGCCCATCCAGGGGAGAACGTCTCGGGCGCTGGGCAGATACACCCAGGACAGGGCGCCAATCCATCACTGGGCACACACTCACTCACACACACACACTCTATATGGGGCAATTTGGAGAACTCAATTGACTTGATCCATGTTTTTGGACTGTGGGAGGAAACCGGAGAACCCGGAGGAAACCCTCGCGGACACGGGGAGAACATGGAAACTCCACCAGATGGGGATTCGAACCGGGAATCCCTAGGCTGAGAGGAGAACGTGCTAACCACTAAGCCACCGTGCCGCCTCGTGCCTTAATGCGTTACTAAATTATAAGTAAAAAAATATGCTTATAGAAACACAAAACTTGTCCTCAAAGTTTAATTAGCTGTATTTATATTATTATGAGTTCAAGTTCAAATTAATTTATTTATAGTGTTTTTTTACAATAGTACATTGTCATAAAGCAGCTTTACAGAGTTATAAGCCTTTAAACCCCCAAAGAGCAAGCTGAAGAGACAGTGGCAAGACAAAACTCCCTGTTATGTTGATATTTTAAGGAAGAAACCTTGTGAGGACCGAGGCTCAGTGTGGGACTCCTCCTCCTTGTGCGGCCGGGCAGCATCAACAGTGTAGGACAGTCATGTACAGATTGTGTGGAGATCATGTGACCAGTATTTAACAATTAAAAACTATATAAGTCCATTGAGGGCGTCCTGCAGGACCAACAGTCCAATAAAAATCGGGTTCCATCCAGTAATCGTTGTAGCTGCAGAGCTTCAGCAGAACCATGAATGAAGATCTGACGACACCTCAAAAGAACCAAACAAGAAAAGCAGTTAGAGTTAATAAAGCCCAGCATTTAAGTATTAACCAGAGTTTGATTGACACAGTGCAGCATGTGACTCCGGCATCACCGACTAGAGCAGAACTAAAGGGGCAGATACCGCAGGGTACTTAGTTGAGAGGGTCTCCAGGAACAGCATCATTTCAGTGCCACGCCCTCTACTAATGATGAGCTGAGTGAAGAAATGAAACACCAGCACAGAGATGTCCTTTGTTTGTTTCAGATTCATACTCTCTTTACGCAGGGGGGTTCCCCATGCCCATCCAGGGGAGAACGTTTCGGGCGCTGGGCAAATACACCCAGGACAGGGTGCCAATCTATCACTGGGCACAAGTAATTAAGTTCAAGTAATTTATTTATATAGCGCTTTTTACTATAGTACATTGTCACAAAGCAGCTTTACAGAATGAAAAGCCTTTAAACCCCCAAAGAGCAAGCTGAAGAGACAGTGGCAAGACAAAACTCCCTGTTATGTTGTTATTTAAGGAAGAAACCTTGTGAGGACCGAGGCTCAGTGGGGGACTCATCCTCCTTGAGCGGCCGGGCAGCAACAACAGTGTAGGACAGCTATGTACAGATTTTAAACAAATGGAAAAACTAACAACTGGAAAACTATATGTGAGTCCATTAGGGGGCGTCCTGCAGGACCGCCTTGTCAGGTTCCATACAGGATTCGTCAGCAGAGCCATGGATGAAGATCTCCAGGAAGCCGGGGGACACCTCAAAAGAAAAAAGGAAGGCACTCACTCACACAGACACACTCTATATGGGGCAATTTGGAGAATTCAGT
This sequence comes from Corydoras sp. C115, assembly GCA_019802505.1. NCBI lineage: Eukaryota > Metazoa > Chordata > Actinopteri > Siluriformes > Callichthyidae > Corydoras > Corydoras sp. C115. The sequence goes on along the minus strand of JAFMOC010000871.1, from coordinate 33,376 downwards.
TGAACTTGATCCATGTTTTTGGACTGTGGGAATGAAACCGGAGAACCCGGAGGAAACCCACACGGACACCTTGCCCCCCCAGTTTCATACTCATAATCGTTATTTCATTGTCTGCATACAGGCTTCTTTCAGTTTCATACTCTCTTTACACCATCCATCCATTATCTCCCGCTTTATCCTCTATTAGGGTCGTGGGGGGGGGGGGTTCCCCATACCCATCCAGGGGAGAACGTTTCGGGCGCTGGGCAGATACACCCAGGACAGGGCGCCAATCTATCACTGCGCACACACTGACTCACCCAGACACACTCTATATGGGGCAATTTGGAGAATTCAGTTGACCTTGATCCATGTTTTTGGACTGTGGGAGGAAACCGGAGAACCTGGAGGAAACCCACGCGGACACGGGGATTGGATTCAATTGAATTGACCTTGATCCATGTTTTTGGCCTGTGTGGAATGAAAGCGGAGAACCCGGAGGAAACCCACGCAGACCCGGGGAGAACATGGAAACTCCACCCAGATTGGGATTGGGAATCCCCAGCACTGAGAGGAGAATGTGCTAACCACTTTGCCCCCCCACACACTGACTCACCTAGACACACACACACAGACACACTCTATATGGGGCAATTTGGAGAACTCAATTGACTTTATCCATGTTTTTGGACTGAGGGAGGAAACCGGAGAACCCGGAGGAAACCCACGCGGACACGGGGAGAACATGGAAACTCCACCCAGATTGGGATTCGAACCCGGAATCCCTAGCGCTGAGAGGAGAACATGCTGACCACTAAGCCACCGTGCCGCCCCAAGTTAAACTCATCAATCAGTTTATTTCCTCTATAGGGTTAAAACTGAAATTGCCCCATATAGTGTGCGTATGTGTGAGTGAGTGTGTGCCCAGTGATAGATTGGCGCCCTGTCCTGGGTGTATCTGCCCATCTTTTGGCAACTGAGTGGGCCCGAAACGAACTCCCCTGGATGGGCCCCACCCCCCCCCCCCCCCTCGACCCTAACAGAGAATAATGGATAGATGGGCGATGAGGGGGGGGGGGGAAGGGGGGTTAACGATGATGTAGCAGTCTTGTCCTGGGTGTATCTGCCCATCTTCCCTGGATGGGCTGAAGACTCCCCCCCCCCCCCACCACCCTAAAAGAGGATAAAGCTGAAGATAACGGATGGATAGATAGTTTTCCAACCGACCCCCACCCCCTCCTCCAGTGTTCTGCTCTTGACTCCTCCCCCTCTCTGAGACACAGATCCAAATCAAAACGAGAAACCACACAAAGCCTCCTTGGCAGATTATTTGCCCCCTACAGTGATAATTACACAGTGCATATACTTCAGACGATGTAGCTCAGCTTAAGCGATATTAATACCATCACCGTGTCGGGAAATGCGAGACCCTTCAGGCGCTTCTTTGGAGATTTGAAAAGCGGCGTCTGTAGTCCAAGCGGATGAGAGGGGCATTTTGGTGACGGGGGTCACACTCACACAAAGCCGGCGATTCAGCTGACGCACTTCTGTCACATTATCAGTGCAGTCAATCCCCCGATGGGGGGGGGGGGTGTAGTATTAGATTAGATTCAACTTTCTTGTCATTGTGCAAAGTACAGGAGTTTCCATGTTCTCCCCGTGTCCGCGTGGGTTTCCTCCGGGTTCTCCGGTTTCCTCCCACAGTCCAAAAACATGGATCAAGTCAATTGAATTCTCCAAATTGCCCCATATAAAGTGTGTTTGTGTGTATGGCTCAGTAATAGATAGGCGTCCTGTCCACATGTATCTACCCAGGGCCCGAAACGTTCTCCCCTGGGCATGAGGACCCCCCCCCCCACGATCCTAGTAGAGGATAAAGCGGTAGATAATGGATGGATGGATATTATATTGCCTTATCCTCCATTAGGGTCGTGGGGGGGGGGGTCCCCATGCCCATCCAGGGGAGAACGTTTCGGGTGCTGGGCAGATACACCCAGGACAGGACACCAATCTATCACTGGACACACACTACTCACACAGACACACACACTCTATATGGGGCAATTTGGAGAACTCATTTGACTTGATCCATGTTTTTGGACTGTGGGAGGAAGCCGGAGAACCCGGAGGAAACCCACGCGGACACGGGGAGAAGATGGAAACTCCACCCAGATTGGGATTCCCTAGTGCTGGGAATCCCTAGTGCTGAGAGGAGAACATACCAACCACTAAGCCATCGTGCCATGGATATTATTATATTGTGTTTATTGTAATTCTTGTTCTACACAAGCTATCTGCACTTTATGTTGGGTTGTGTAGGTGCTGTTCTGTGTAGGAACCTTGTTCCTCGGTGGCTTAGTGGTTAGCATGTTCTCCTGTCAGCGTTAGGGATTTCCGGTTCGAATCCCAATCTGGGTGGAGTTTCCACGTTCTCCCCGTGTCCGCGTGGGTTTCCTCCGGGTTCTCCGGTTTCCTCCCACAGTCCAAAAACATGGATTCAAGTATATTGAAATATAAAATATAAAATATATTGAATGCTCCAAATTGCCCCATATAGAGTGTGTGTGCTTAGTGATAGATTCGTGTCCTGTCCTGGGTGTATCTGCCCAGGGCCTGAAACGTTCTCCCCTGGATGGGCATGGAGAACCCCCACCTCGACCCTAATAGAGGATAAAGTGGAAGATAATGGATGGATATTATATTGTGTTTATTGTAATTCTTGTTCTACACAAGCTATTTGCACACGTACACTTTATGTTGGGTTGTGTAGTTGCTGTTCTGTGTAGGAACCTTGTTCCTGGAGAACGTTGTTATGTTCCACTATATACTGTACACCACTGTATATTGTTGTAATGACAAATAAAACCACTTAAACCTCTTACTGTTCTACAAACACAGCTCAGAACAGAACAAACGACAAACAACACAACACAACGCAACGGGTGCTACACCCAGCGTGACTTAAAAAGGGTGGCGGCCAATTAGGGAACCGGTCGCACCTGAACAGAACTCTAGAGAAAGAGATCTGGAACACGCTGAGGGTGTGACACATGTACACAACAACTTTAATGAGGGTGGCCCGGTGGATTAGTGGTTAGCATGTTCTCCTCTCAGTACTAGGGATCCTGGTTCGCATCCCAATCTGGGTGGAGTTTCCATGTTCTCCCCGTGTCTGCGTGGGTTGCCTCCGGGTTCTCCGGTTTCCTCCCACAGTCCAAAAACATGAATCAAGTGAATTGAGTTCTCCAAATTGCCCCATATAGAGTGTTTTTGTGTGTGTGAGTGTGTTCCCAGCCATAGATTGGCGTCCTGTCCTGGGTGTATCAGCCCAGCGCCCGAAACGTTCTCCCCTGGATGGGCACGGGGAACCCCCCCCCCCCCACCGCGACCCTAATAGAGAATAAAGCGGAAGATAATGAATGGATGAATGAATTCTCAAAATTGCCCCATCCTTAATTGCCCCCCCAGTACCCTAGTAGAGGATTAATTGGAAGATAAATCATTGAATAAATGATTGCCCCATCTTAAATTGCCCCCCCAGCGACCCTGGTAGATGATTAAGTGAATGATAATAAATGAAAGGGGTGGCACGGTGGCTTAGTGGTTAGCACGTTCTCCTCTCAGTGCTAGGGATTCCTGGTTCGAATCCCAATCTGGGTGGAGCTTCCATGTTCTCCCCGTGTCCGTGTGGGTTTCCTCTGGGTTCTCCGGTTTCCTCCCACAGTCCAAAAACATGGATCAAGGTCAATTGAATTCTCCAAATTGCCCCATATAGAGTGTGCTGTGTAAGTGAGTGTGTACAGTGATAGATTGGTGTCCTGTCCTGGGTGCATCTGCCCAGCGCCGAAACGTTCTCCCCTGGATGGACATGGGGAACCCCACCACAACCCAAATAGAGGATAAATCGGAAGCTAATGGATGGATGGATAGTAAATGAATGAATGCTCTAAATTGCCCCTTCTTAGCTACCTGGGTAGAGGATTAGGTGGAAGATAATAAATGAAGAAATGCATGCTCTAAATTGCCCCCCCCCCCCCCCCCCGCTCAGCGACCCTGGTAGAAGATTAAGTGGAAGACAATAAATGAATTAATGAATGCTCTAAATTGCCCCATATAGAATGTGCTTGTGTGTGTGTGAGTGAGTGTGCACAGTGATAGATTGGCGTCCTGTCCAACGCCCGAAATGTTCTCTCCTGGATGGGCATGAGGAACCAATCCCCCCCCCCCCCGCAACCCATTAATTATGAATAAATGATTAATATTATATTGATTAAATGATTATAATTATATTCATTCATTCATTCATTATCTCCTGCTTTATCCTCTATTAGGGTCGCGGTGGGGTTCCCCATGCCCATCCAGGGGAGAACGTCTCGGGTGCTGGGCAGATACACCCAGGACAGGGCGCCAATCCATCACTGGGCACACACTCACTCACACAGACACACTCTATATGGGGCAATTTGGAGAACTCAATTGACTTGATCCATGTTTTTGGACTGTGGGAGGAATCCGGAGAACCCGGAGGAAACCCACGCAGACACGGGGAGAACATGGAAACTCCACCCAGATGGGGATTCGAACCGGGAATCCCTAGCGCTGAGAGGCGAACGTGCTAACCACTAAGCCACCGTGCCGATTCTAGAACATGATGTCATAAAATTGGCGTTATTGGGTAAAGTCGGGCCAATTGTTGGAACCAGTCTTCCCACATAAAGGCTCATTTTCGGGTTCCAACAAGTAGCATGGCTTAAGTGCCCTTGGGCAAGGCACCTAACTCCAATTGGCCCCTGGGTGCCATATACAGGGATGCCAACTGCTTCGAACCATGTACAGTACTCACTCAGGGGAGAACGTTTCAGGTGCTGGGCAGATAGACCCAGGACAGGACGCCAATCTATCACTGAACACACACTCACTCACACAGACACACTCTATATGGGGCAATTTTGAGACTTCAATTGACTTGATCCATGTTTTTGGACTGTGGGAGGAAACCGGAGAACCCGGAGGAAACCCACGCAGACACGGGGAGAACATGGAAACTCCACCCAGATGGGGATTCGAACCGGGAATCCCTAGCGCTGAGAGGCGAACGTGCTAACCACTAAGCCACCGTGCCGCCGATTATAATGATATATTTATAATATTATATATTATAATAAATGATTAAATGATTATGTTATGAATAAATGATTTATTAAATTAATAATGAATCAATGATTTTAAAAGCTGCAACATTAATAAATACATAAGAAAATTAAAAAACATTAAAAGCATTAGTTATTCGTTCACAGGTTGATCATTTCACATACTTTTGAGCAGCAGTTAATTGCACCCATCGCTGTCGTTACCGCTAACGAAAATATTGGAATGAGGTCCTTTATGTTGTAACCATGGAAACAATAATTGACAATAAAGTGCATGTGAGCCAAGAGAGAAGAATGACATTTTAATGTCTGCAAATGGAAGTAATTTAATAATGACTGTCTCCTGATTATAGAGAACATTTGTTTAGTGCCATTATGTCAGGATGTTATTTTATTTAATTGTATTAATTTTTTGTATGTAATTTAATGTAGGGCGGCACGGTGGCTTAGTGGTTAGCACGTTCGCCTCTCAGCGCTAGGGATTCCCGGTTCGAATCCCCATCTGGGTGGAGTTTCCATGTTCTCCCCGTGTCCGCGTGGGTTTCCTCCGGGTTCTCCGGTTTCCTCCCACAGTCCAAAAACATGGATCAAGTCCATTGAGTTCTCTAAAAATTGCCCCATATAAAGTGTGTTTGAGTGAGTGAGTGTGTACCCAGCGATGGATTGGCGCCCTGTCCTGGGTCTATCTGCCCAGCGCCCGAGACGTTCTCCCCTGGATGGGCATGGGGAACCCCACCGCGACCCTAATAGAGGAAAAGCGGGTGATAATGAATGAATGAATGAATGAATAATTTAATGTAAATATGTTACACACAGGGGCGGCACGGTGGTTTAGTGGTTAGCATGTTCTCCTCTCAGCGCTGGGGATTCCTGGGGGTTCGAATCCCAATCTGGGTGGAGTTTCCATGTTCTCCCCGTGTCCACATGGGTTTCCTCTGGGTTCTCTGGTTTCCTCCCACAGTCCAAAAACATGGATCAGGTCAATTGAGTTCTCCAAATTGCCCCATATAGAGTGTGTCTGTGTGAGTGAGTGTGTGTCTAGTGATAGATTGGTGTCCTGTCCTGGGTGTATCTGCCCAGCGCCTGAGATGTTCTCCCCTGGATGGGCATGGGGAACCCCCCCGCGACCCTAATAGAGGATAAAGCGGGAGATAATGAATGAATGAACTGACCCCCTAAACGAGGCGTCTTGTTTTGGGACGTCTTGTTTTGGGACGTCTTGATGTACATGTCCTAGCTCCGTCTCATACGCAGTGGGTTGTTATGGCAATACGATGATGGCGGAGAGAACCGCAGAATTACCCTCGAATTACAGCGTTCTACGTTTAATTGCATCAGCCCGCACTCACGGAACATGCAAATTCATCGGAGCTACGTTCAGAGTTCGGCAATAATAACGTAGTACAGCGCCGGGACAGCAAGCCTGTCTCTCATCCCGCACGCTTCTTTGATAGATGTTCTACTGAAACGGCTTCGGGAACGTCTCAGGGCGAGGAGCGCACCAACGGCCCTGCAATCTTTAAAGTACCCTCATCGAAGATGAAGTACCTGCAGCGCTCGCTTCACTTTCAAACTGATCTCCAGAATCTGATGCAGAACCAGCTGTGATCAGAATACCAATGGAATTTCAGATACACGCTTGTTTACATCTAACGGTGGCTTTAGTGGTTGGCATGTTCTCCTCTCAGCGCTGGGGATTCCAGGTTCGAATCCCAATCTGGGTGGAGTTTCCATGTTCTCCCCGTGTCCGTGTGGGTGTCTCCGGTTTCCTCCCACAATTGGAAAACATGGATTCAAGGTCATTTGAATGCTCTAAATTGCCCCATATATAGTGTGTGTGTCCAGTGATAGATTGGCACCCTGTCCTGGGTGGATCTGCCCAGCACCCGAAACGTTCTCCCCTGGATGGGTATGGGGAACCCCCCCGCGACCCTAATAGAGGATAAAGCGGAAGATAATGAGTGAATAAATGGACTGGCATGAAGGGCGACAAACATGGTTTAGTGGTTAGCATGTTCTCCTCCATCAGCGCTGGGGATTCCAGGTTTGAATCCCAAATCTGGGTGGGAGTTTCCATGTTCTCCCCGTGTCTGCGTGGGTTTTCCCTCTGGGTTCTCTGGTTTTTCCTCCCACAATTGGAAAACAATGGATTCAAGTCATTTTTTTTCAATGCTCTAAATTGCCCCATATATAGTGTGTGTGTGTCCAGTGATAGATTGGTGCCCTGTCTTGGGTGTATCTGCCCAGTGCTCCAAACGTTCTCCCCTGGATGGGCATGGGGAACCCCCCGCGACCCTAATAGAGGATAAAGCAAAAGATAATGAGTAAATGAATGGACTGTATGAAGGGCGACAACATGGCTTAGTGTTTAGCATGTTCTCCTCTCAGCGCTGGGGATCTAGGTTCTAATCCCAATCTGGGTGGAGGTTCCATGTCCTCCCTGTGGCTGCGTTGGTTTCCTTGGTGTTCTCTGGTTTCCTCCCACAATTGGAGAACATGGATTCAAGGTCATTTGAATGCTCTAAATTGCCCCATATATAGTGTGTGTGATGGATTGGTGTCCTGTCCTGGGTGTATCTGCCCAGTGCTCCAAGCGTTCTCCGCTGGATGGGCATGGGGAACCCCACCACGACCCTAATATAGGTTAAAGCAAAAGATCCTATATGAATGAATGAATGAATGGACTGTATGAAGGGCGACAACATGGCTTAGTGTTTAGCATGTTCTCCTCTGTGTGAGTGAGTGTGTGTCCAGTGATAGATTGGTGTACTGTCGTGGGTGTATCTGCCCAGTGCTCCAAATGTTCTCCCCTGGATGGGCATGGGGGAACCCCCCCCCCCCCCCCCCCCCCCCCCCCCCCCCCCCCCCCCCCCCCCCCCCCCCCCCCCCCCCCCCCCCCCCCCCCCCCCCCCCCCCCCCCCCCCCGCCCCCCCCCCCCCCCCCCCCCCCCCCCCCCCCCCCCCCCCCCCCCCCCCCCCCCCCCCCCACCCCCCCACCCCCCCCCCTACCCCCCCCCCCCCCCCCCCCCCCCCCCCCCCCCCCCCCCCCCCGCGCGACCCTAATAGAGGATAAAGCGGAAGATAATGAGTGAATGAATGGACTGGATGAAGGGCGACAACATGGTTTAGTGATTAGCATGTTCTCCTCTCAGCGCTGGGGATTCCAGGTTTGAATCCCAATCTGGGTGGAGTTTCCATGTTCTCCCCGTGTCTGCGTGGGTTTCCTCTGGGTTCTCTGGTTTCCTCCC
>JAFMOC010000871.1:0-12500 GCA_019802505.1 Corydoras sp. C115 | reverse complement strand
CGGAGAACCCGGAGGAAACCCACGCGGACACGGGGAGAACATGGAAACCCATGGATGGGGATTCGAACCGGGAATCCCTAGTACTGAGAGGAGAACATGCTAACCACTAAACCACCGTGCCGCCTATATATGCCCAGCGATAGATTGGTGTGCTGTCCTGAGTGTATCTGCCCGGCGCCCGAAATGTTCTCCCCCCCTTAACCCTAATAGAGGATAAAGTGGAAGATAATGGATGGATGGATATATATATATATATATAAGCGATGGATTGGCGCCCTGTCCTGGGTGTATCTGCCCAGCGCCCGAAACGTTCTCCCCTGGATGGGCATGGGGAACCCCACCGCGACCCTAATAGAGGATAAAGCGGAAGATAATGAATGAATGAATGAATGAATATATATATATATATATATATATATATATATATATATATATATATATATATATATATATATACATATATATATATATATATATATATACACTCTCCATATATTTTTTCCATATATATATATATATATATATATGCAATGGAGAGGTATGCTGGGAGTATCTGCCCAGCGCCCACAACTCCAGTAGAAGATAATTAGATGAGATGATGTTTTGACTTATGAATAAAAGGTGGAGCCAAAAAAATGATGTGGGAGGAGATTGATTCTCCTGATTGTGTGTATCTGTTCTGTTAATTGGGTCTTTGTTCCATGCAGGAGATTAAAGGGGAAAAGATAAGCTTTTGGGTGAGAGAAATGGAGCTGGAGAGAGAGAGATAGCAACACAGCACAACATGATCTATAATTTAAATGATTTCATAACATAAATTGTGTTATAGGAATAAAACCATTGAATATATAGACATTATAACAACATGAATCAGAAATCCACACAAAAGCAGTTTACTATAAACAACAAGGAATTGCTGGGTCTCAGGAGTGTGTGTGTGTGTGTGTGTGTGTGTGTGTGTCTAAACAGACAGATGTTTAATTAAAGTCCACTTAGAAGAAGAGCTTGTGGTGATTTGGAGAAGTGGTCTTGCAATAAAAGTACATTTCGAGTAAATGACATGTCTCCGGTGTCTCCAGTGTCCTCATTGTTTAAATCACGGAAAGGAGCTGCACATGCCTTTAGAACTAATTAAATTACGTTGTATATTGTTCCTTTTGTTCTGGCGGCACGGTGGCTTAGTGGTTACCAGATGAATTGAATGCTCTAAATTGCCCCATATAGAGTGTGTGTGTGAGTGTGTTCAGTGATAGATTGGCGTCCTGTCTTGATAGATTGGTGTATCTGCCCAGCGCCCGAAAAGTTCTCCCCTGGATGGGCATGGGCATGGGGGAACCCCCCCCACAACCCTAGTAGATGATAAATCGGAAGATAATGGATGGATGGATATTGTTACTTTTGCTCTGGTGGCACGGTGGCTTAGTGGTTAGCATGTTCTCCTCTCAGCACTGGGGATCCAGGTTTGAATCCCAATCTGGGTGGAGTTTCCAAGTTCTCCCCGTGTCCACGTGGGTTTCCTTCGGGTTCTCCGGTTTCCTCCCACAGTCCAAAAACATGGATCAAGGTCAATTAAATTCTCCAAATTTGAGTTAAATTCAATGATGTAAATTGCTAAATGTAAATGTACTAAATGGGTTTATCTGCAGGTGGTAAAGTGGCTTGGTGGTTAGCATGTTCTCCTCTCACTTCTAGGGATTCCCGGTTCGAATCCCAATCTGGTGGAGTGGTCCATGTTCTCCCCATGTCCCCATGGGTTTCCTCAGGGTTCTCCGGTTTCCTCCCACAGTCCAAAAATATGGATCAAGGTCAATTAAATTCTCCAAATTGCCCCATATACATGGATTTTGAGGTAAATTGAATGCTCTAAATTGCTAAATGTAAATGTACTCAATGGGTTTATCTACAGGTGGTAAAGTGGCTTGGTGGTTAGCATGTTCTCCTCTTAATGCTGGGGATCCAGGTTCGAATCCCAATCTGGGTGGAGTTTCCAAGTTCTCCCTGTGTCCCCATGGGTTTCCTCAGGGTTCTCCGGTTTCCTCCCACAGTCCAAAAACATGGATGAAGGTCAATTAAATTCTCCAAATTGCCCCATATACATGGATTTTGAGGTAAATTGAATGCTCGAAATTGCTAAATCTAAATGTACTAAATGGCTTTATCTGCAGGTGGTAAAGTGGCTTGGTGGTTAGCATGTTCTCCTCTCAGCTCTAGGGATTCCCGGTTCGAATCCCAATCTGGGTGGAGTTTCCATGTTCTCCCTGTGTCCCCATGGGTTTCCTCAGGGTTCTCCGGTTTCCTCCCACAGTCCAAAAATATGGATCAAGGAAATCAATGAAATTCTCCAAATTGCCCCATATAGAGTGTGTCTGTGTGAGTGAGTGTGTGCCCAGTGATAGATTGTGCTATATACTAACGCGAATATTTTTAAGGGTAATGTATAAAACCTGACATCACGATGATGCTGCGTGTCTGAATTGTAAACTAAAACATTGCAGGTTATTGTAGGGCAGCATGAACCTTAAATAAACCCTAGATTTATCTCTGCAATAGCACATCATGCAAAAATGTGCTAAGGTTCTAGATGAGGTTTATATTTATATGAGGTTTTAAATACCAATCTATCAGACAGTAACAGTATAATATTTACTAAGCGTCTCTGTATACTCATAAAAGTGTGTGTGTCTACAAACATTCGGCTGTGTGTATTGAATAGGACACCAATCTATCACTGTACACACTCACACACACACTCTATATGGTGCAATTTGGAGAATTCAATTGACTTGATCCATGTTTTTGGACTGTGGGAGGAAACCGGAGAACCCGGAGGAAACCCATGTGGACACGGGGAGAACATGGAAACTCCACCCAGATTGGGATTCGAACCGGGAATCTCTAGAGCTGAGAGAAGAACATGCTAACCACTAAACCACCGTGCTGTCACAGTGCCATGTTCATCCATCCATCCATCCATTTTTTTCCGCTTAATCCTCCACTAGGGTCGTGAGGGGGGGGGGTTCCCCATGCCCATCCGGGGGAGAACGTTTCGGGCGCTGGGCAGATACACCCAGGACAGGACGCCAATCTATCACTTGACTCACACACAGACACACACACTCTATATGGGGCAATTTGAAGCATTCAATTGACCTTGATCCATGTGTTTGGACTGTGGGAGGAAACCAGAGAACCCGGAGGAAACCCACGCTGACACGGAGAGAACATGGAAACTCCACCCAGATTGGGATTCGAACCTGGATCCCCAGCGCTGAGAGGAGAACACGCACAGTGCACAGACTGCAACGGCATGGTGGCTTAGTGATTTTGCATGTTCTCCTCTCAGCACTAGGGGATCCAGGTTCGATTCCCAATCTGGGTGGAGTTTCCATGTTCTCCCCGTGTCCACGTGGGTTTCCTCCGGGTTCTCCGGTTTCCTCCCACAGTCCAAAAACATGGATTCAAGGTAACGTGACTACTCTAAATTGCCCCATATAGTGTATGATTGTGTGTTTGTTTCCTAATAGAGGATTCAGAGGAAGATCATAACTGAATGAATGAACATGGCATTGCAGGCTGTATATCGTTCTAAGTAGCCGGTTCTCCTTTGAGTTCTACGTTCTGTGGTTCTCCACAGAGACTCAGTACAGGATGATATGTCACTGTGGTTCCGCTCGTTCGTTGCTCCGACATGGAGAACAGATTTAGCATTGGAAATAATATGAGAGAAGGCAGCTGGTCTACATGCAGAATGACTCAGTGCTGAAAACGGGCCAAAATCTCACATGACCTGTTTCTGCTGAGAGAGACAGATCGAGGTCGGAACGGCGAGGCTGACCGGGGACGGCCGTGGGTGTGCGGCGCTGACGACGTCCCATAATCCAATGAGGACCCGCATTGTCTGGTGGATCACAGAGAGAGGGACTGCAGTCCGATCTCGTTCTGCAATCATTTAAACAAAACCCTGTACATGTTTCACAACTTTTAGTTTTTCGCAGGTTGCAAGTTCATTCATTTATTCATTATCTCCCGCGTTATCCTCTATTAGGGTCGCGGTGGGGTTCCCCATGCCCATCCAGGGGAGAACGTCTCGGGCGTTGGGCAGATAGACCCAGGACAGGGCGCCAATCTATCACTGGGCACACACTCACTCACACAAACACACTCTATATGGGGCAATTTGGAGAATTCAATTGACTTGATCCATGTTTTTGGACTGTGGGAGGAAACCGGAGAACCCGGAGGAAACCCATGTGGACACGGGGAGAAAATGGAAACTCCACCCAGATTGGGATTCGAACCAGGAATCTCTAGAGCTGAGAGAAGAACATGCTAATCACTAAGCCACCGTGCTGTCACAGTGCCATGTTCATTCATTCATTCATCCATTATTTTCCGCTTAATCCTCCACTAGGGTCGCGAGGGGGGGGGGTTCCCCATGCCCATCCAGGGGAGAACGTTTCGGACGCTGGGCAGATAGACCAGGGACAGGACGCCAATCTATCACTTGACTCACACACAGACACACACACTCTATATGGGGCAATTTAGAGAATTCAATTGACCTTGAACATGTTTTTGGACTGTGGGAGGAAACCAGAGAACCCGGAGGAAACCCGTGCGGACACGGGGAGAACATGGAAACTCCACCCAGATTGGGATTCGAAACCTGGATCCCCAGCGCTGAGAGGAGAACACGCACAGTGCACAGACTGCAAAGGCACGGTGGCTTAGTGGTTTTGCATGTTCTCCTCTCAGCACTAGGGGATCCAGGTTCGATTCCCAATCTGGGTGGAGTTTCCATGTTCTCCCCGTGTCCACGTGGGTTTCCTCCGGGTTCTCCGGTTTCCTCCCACAGTCCAAAAACATGGATCAAGTCAATTGAATTCTCCAAATTGCCCCATATAGAGTGTGTCTGTGTGAGTGAGTGTGTGCCCAGCGATGGATTGGCGCCCTGTCCTGTCCAGCGCCCGAGATGTTCTCCCCTGGATGGGCATGGGGAACCCCCCCGCGACCCTAATAGAGGATAAAGCGGGAGATAATGAATGAATTAATGAATTTTCCACTTTATCCTGTACTACGGTCAGGGGGGGGGGAGCGCTGGGCAGATACACCCAGGACAGGACGCCAATCTATCGCTGGGCACACACTCACTCACACAGACACTCTCTATATGGGGCAATTTGGAGAATTGGCCTTGATCCATGTTTTTGGACTATGGGAGGAAACCGGAGAACCCGGAGGAAACCCACAAGGGGAACATGGAGACTTGGAGAACATGGAGATCGGGATTCGAACCTGCATACCCAGTACTGAGAGGAGAATATGCTAACCACTAAGCCACCGTGCCGTTGCAGTGCCATGTTCATTCATTCATCCATCCATTATCTTCCGCTTAATCCTCCCCTAGGGTCGCGGGGGGGGGGGGGGGGGTTCCCCATGCCCATCTAGGGGAGAACGTCTCGGGCGCTGGGCAGATAGACCCAGGACAGGACGCCAATCTATCACTGGACACACTCACTCACACACACACTCTATATGGGGCAATTTGGAGAATTTAATTGACCTTGATCCATGTTTTTGGACTGTGGGAGGAAACCCACGCAGACACGGGGAGAACATGGAAACTCCACCCAGAAGGGGATTCGAACCGGGAATCCCTAGTGCTGAGAGGAGAACATGCCAACCACTAAGCCACCATGCCGCCCTTATGTCGAATTGTCGAACAATTTATGAGTATGAGTATAAATATCTATGGACAAGGCTTATGACTAATGTTATAAAGCTTTATGAATGCACTTATAATGCATTATGAATACCAGATTCATAGAAAGTGTTCCCAGGTATTTTTGATTGATGTTTATAGCATTTACATAACTAAATCATCTTAAAACGTTGAAATAACCCGATCCAACCTGGATGTTTATTCATTGGCCGTCTGTCAGATTAAAGCAGAACTAACGTCTGCGAGCCTTCCCACTCAGCCTTCAGTCCAGACATCACAATCAGTACAACCATAAATCAAATCACTGCGCTCACCGCGTCTGCAGCTCGAACGGAACCCGGCGTCCACTTCACCGTCTTCAAACCAAAGGTGTGGACAATGCCGTGTCCTGCTGTTCCTTTTGAAGTGTTCTGTAATGCATTAAACATATCGCTACGTCTGGACATTGCACGAAAAAAGTGATGTATATATTTATGTGATATTTTTTTATGTAATACAAAACCAGTTTCCCTGTTCTCGGACATGGGGAGAGTTTTCATGTTCTCCCCGTGTCTGCGTGGGTTTCCACCAGGTTCTCCGGTTTCCTCCCACAGTCCAAAAACATGGATCAAGGTCAATTAAATTCTCCAAATTGCCCCATATAGAGTGTCTCTGTGTGAGTGAGTGTTTGCCCAGCGATAGATTGGCGTCCTGTCCTGGGTGTATCTGCCCAACGCCCGAAACGCTCTCCCCTGGATGGACATGGGGAACTCCCCCCCCCCCCCCCTCCAGGACACTAGTAGAGGATAAAGCGGAAGATAATGGATGGATGAATAAAAACGTGGGGGGTGGGGGGTTGGGGACAGTGGCTTAGTATTTAGCATGTTCTCCTCTCAGCACTCGGGATTCCTGGTTCGAATTCCAATCTGGGTGGAGTTTCCATGTTCTCCCTGTGTCCACGTGGGTTTCATGGGGAGAACATGAGACATGGGGAGAACATGAGAACTCCACCTAGATTGGGATTCAAACCTGGAGCCCCTAGCACTGAGAGGAGAACATGCTAACCACTAAACCACCTGAGAATCCATCCATCCATTATCTTCCGCTTTATCCTCTACTAGGGTTGTGGGGGGGGGGGGGGGTTCCCCATGCCCATCCAGGGGAGCCACTACGCCACCATTCCATCCACAAACACACTCTATATGGGGCAATTTGGAGAATTCAATTCACCTTGATCCATGTTTTTGGACTGTGGGAGGAAACCGAAGAACCTGGAGGAAACCCACGCAGACACGGTCAGCATTTCGATGCTCAGACGCCTCACAAAATACAAGCTGAACATAAAAAAGGGAAAAAAAGCATGAATTTCCAATGTTAGATGCTTTGGGGGCGGCACGGTGGCTTAGTGTTTAGCATGTTCTCCTCTTAGCACTAGGGTTTGATTCCCAATCTGGGTGGAGTTTCCATGTTCTCTCCGTGTCCGCGTGGGTTTCCTCCGGGTTCTCCGGTTTCCTCCCACAGTCCAAAAACATGGATCAAGGTCAATTGAGTTCTCCAAATTGCCCCAGATAGAGTGTGTCTGTGTGTGTGTGAGTGTATCCAGTGACAGATTGGCGTCCTGTCCTGGGTGTAGCTGCCCAGCGCCTGGAATATTTTCTCCTGGATGGGCATGGAGAACCCCCCGCGACCCTAATAGAGGATAAATCGGAGGATAATAGATGGATGGATGGAGGGGACCCAAACACATATCCAATGCTGGACACGAGAATTAGACCTTAGACCTTAACAAATACATACAGGGGTACGTGATGAATGCAGATACACTCCTTTGAGAAGATCATGGCGTGTTTAAGCAATTTGTCTGAAGATTGACCCCAACGTTGTCACATTATTCATTCATTCATTCATTATCTTCCATTTAACACTTCCATTACTTGGGTCATGGGGTGTCCATCCAGGGGAGAAGTGTTTCGGGCGCTGGGCAGATACAACCAGGACAGGACGCCAATCTATCACTGGGCACATACTCACTCACACAGACAGACTCTATATGGGGCAACTTAGAGCATTCAATTGATCTTGATCCATGTTTTTGGCCTGTGGGAGGAAACCGGAGAACCCGGCGGAAACCCACGCGGACACGGGGAGAACCTGGAACCCCGGCGCTGAGAGGAGAACATGCTAACCACTAAACCAACATGCTCACACACACACTTTATAGGGGCAATTAAGAGCATTCAATTAACCCTGATCCATGTTTTTGGACTGTGGGAGGAAACCGGAGAAGCCGGAGGAAACCCACGTGGACACGGGGAGAACATGGAAACTCCACCCAGATTGGGATACGATCCGGGAATCCCTAGTGCTGAGAGAAGAACATGCTAACCACTAAACCACCATGCTCACACACACACTTTATAGGGGCAATTAAGAGCATTCAATTAACCCTGATCCATGTTTTTGGACTGTGGGAGGAAACCGAAGAACCCGGAGGAAACCCACGCGGACACGGGGAGAACATGGAAACTCCACCCAGATTGGGATTCAAACCAGGAATCCCTAGCGCTGAGAGGAGAACATGCTAACCACTAAGCCACCATGGCAACACATCACATATTAATTATTTATTAAATATATGAATATTTTGCACGTAATAAATATAGTATGAGGAAAAAAAATCGTATCATGAATGATTTACTCGATTTCCGTCGTTCTGCCCTTCACACTGAGGAACATATGATTATTATACGGTGGGACGGGGAACATATGATTATTATACGGTGGGACGGGGAACATATGATTATTATACGGTGGGACGGGGGGGTTGCGTTTAACGTGATACTAATATTAATTAAAGACTGATATTAATTTTATTCAGCTCTGCAGAAGGAATGAAGACCCGGCTCTAAAAGCTGAAGAGTTCTTTTAGAACATGGAGCTGGAGACGGCGGAAAAGAAAGGTTTTGGAGTGATGGGAGACGGCTCCGGGCGAAATGTCTTAATTATAAAGTATTAAAGGAGGACATTTTCTTTTAGAAGGTCTTATGAGGAATGATTCTTGAAATGAAATAGAATTATTAAACGAAAGAGCAAATTTATTATCCAGATCTGAGTTACTAAGTAAACTAAAATCGTTTCTGATATTAATATTGATCTTGCAGTTTAATATTAACTTTTGGTAATAAAAGCAGGACGTGGTTTTGACCTTTAGATCCATATTTACATTAAATTATCCGAGCAAAGAGATTTTAGACTTTTTATTTTCACCAAATCAAATCAAAGATCAGTTGTCTAATTTATTCATCCATTATCTTCCGCTTTATCCTCTATTAGGGTCGGGGGGGTTCCTCATGCCCATCCAGGGGAGAACGTTTCGGGTGCTGGTCAGATACACCCAGGACAGGACACCAATCTATCACTGAACACACTCACTCACACAAACACACTCTATATGGGGCAATTTGGAGAACTCAATTGACCTTGATCCATGTTATTGTACTGTGGAAGGAAACCGGAGAACCCACACAGACAATGGGAGAACATGGAAACTCCACCCAGATTGGGATTGGAACTGGGAATCCCAAGAGCTGAGAGGAGAACATGCTAAACACTAAGCCACCATGTCACCCACTTTTTATTTTCACCGAATCAAATCAAAGATTAGTTGTTTAATTTATCCATTCATTATCTTCTGCTTTATCCTCTACTAGGGTCGCGGGGGGGGTGGTTCCCCCTTGCCCATACAGGGGAGAACGTTTCGGGTGCTGGGCAGATACACCCAGGACAGGGCGCCAATCTATCACTGTACACACACTCACTCACACAGACACACTCTATATGGGGCAATTTGGAGAATTCAACTGACCTTGATCCATGTTTTTGGACTGTGGGAGGAAACCGGAGAACCCGGAAGAAACCCACAGGGACACGGGGAGAACATAAAAACTCCACCCAGATGGGGATTCGAACTGGGAGTCCCTAGTGCTGAGAGGAGAACATGCTAACCACTAAGCCAACGTGCCGCCCAATTGTCTAATTTACTATTTTAATTATGTTGTACATTGTTACTTTTGTTTTGGTGGCACGGCGGCTTAGTGGTTAGCATGTTCTCCTCTCAGCGCTAGGGGTTCCCGGTTCGAATCCCAATCTGGGTGGAATGTCCATGTTCTCCCCGTATCCACCTGGATTTCCTCCGAGTTCTCCGGTTTCCTCCCACAGTCCAAAAAAACATGAATTTGAGGTATATTGAATGCTCCAAATTGCCCCATATGGAGTGTGTCTGTGTGAGTGAGTGTGTGTACAGTGATAGAGTGGTGTCCTGTCCTGGGTGTGTCTGCCCAGCGCCCAAACCGTTCTCCCCTGGATGGACATGGGGAACCCCCCCACCCTCCATCGAAACTAGTAGGCGTTCAAACAGAAGATGATGAATGGATTGAATAATAAAATGTGGCTTAGTGATTAGCATGTTCTCCTCTTAGCGCTGGGGATCCAGGTTCGAATCCCAATCTGGGTGGAACGTCCATGTTCTCCCCGTGTCGACATGGGTCTCCTCCGGGTTCTCCGGTTTCCTCTCACAGTCCATTCATTCATTCATTATCTCCCGCTTTATCCTCTATTAGGGTCGCGGTGGGGTTCCCCACCCCCATCCAGGGGAGAACGTCTCGGGCGCTGGGCAGATACACCCAGGACAGGACGCCAATCCATCGCTGGGCACAATCACTCACACAGACACACTCTATATGGGGCAATTTGGAGAATTCAATTGACTTGATCCATGTTTTTGGACTGTGGGAGGAAACCGGAGAACCCGGAGGAAACCCACGCAGACATGGGGAGAACATGGAAACTCCACCCAGATGGGGATTCGAACCTCCTTCGATTCGGGAATCCCTAGCGCTGAAAGGCGAACGTGCTAACCACTAAACCACCGTGCCGCCCTCTCACAGTCCAAAAACATGTATTCAATGTAAAATAAATGCTCCAAATTGCCCCATATAGAGTGTGTTTATGTGAGAGTGTGTGCCCAGCAATAAATTGGTGTCCTGTCCTGCCCCCCACCCTCCCCCTCACACACACACACACACACACACACACACACACACACACACACACACACACACTTTTCTCTATTTGTTAACAGTTAAGGCGACATTTTGACATGTGTTTCTAAAACATTATTATTAATTAAATATTGTAAAATTGTGGTTCTAATTCAGTTCTGGACAATTTTTTCTTATGTTACAAATGTTGGATTATTTTAATATTAAGTTATTTCAGTGGTTCTCCCAGGTTTTTATGGACTAAGCATTTATAGAGTGCTTAAGTTCCTGGGAAACCCAGAATAAAAATGTAAGCGCTGATGGGTTTTATGGGAACAGTGGCAGTGTTCCTCTTTTCCAGTCTCACAGGCCATGCCAGGTCCTGTTTACAGAGATAAAACCATCAAGCTGACCGAGGACCACTTCCAAATCGTCTGTGCTCCCTTCCTCAGAGTTCCCTCGAAGCACAATGTCACTGAAAATGTTCTCCAAAATGTTTTTCTGGGTTCCAGAGTGGAATGGAGGATCGAGAGGAAGAAACCTCAATTTTAAATATCATTTACAGTCTCAGTTTACAAGACTCATCCATCCATTATCTTCCACTTTATCCTCTGTTAGGGTCGCAGGTGGGGGGAGAACGTTGGGCTCTGGGCAGATACACCCAGGACAGGACGCCAATCTATCGTTGGGCACACACACACTCACACAGACACACTCTATATGGGGCAATTTGGAGAACTCAATTGACCTTGAGCCATGTTTTTGGACTGTGGGAGGAAACCGGAGAACCCGGAGGAAACCCATGCTGACACGTGGAGAACATGGAAACTCCACCCAGATTGGAATTCGAACCTGGATCCCCAGCGCTGAGAGGAGAACATGCACAGTGCACAGACTGCGACGGCAGTTTCTTCCCACAGTCTGATAACTTGGATTGTAGGTAAATTGGATGCTCTAATTTGCCCCATATAGAGTGTGCAGGGCAGATACACCCAGGACAGGGCGCCAATCTATTGCTGGACACACTTACTCCCACAGACACGCATAAGCACACTATATGGGGCAATTTAGAGCATTCAATTGACCTTGAATCCACATTTTTGGACTGTGGGAGGAAACTGGAGAACCCACGAAGACACGGGGAGAACCTGGAAACTCCACCCAGATTGGGATTCGAACCTGAATCGCCAGTGCTGAGAGGAGAACATGCTAATTACCAAACCACCATGCATCCCATTTGAAATCCAGCCACATTGAATTCATTCATTCATTCATAATCTTCCGCTTTATCCTCTATTAGGGTCGCGGTGGGGTTCCCCATGCCCATCCAGGGGAGAACGTCTCGGGTGCTGGGCAGATACACCCAGGACAGGACGCCAATCCATCGCTGGGCACACACACACACACACACTCAATTGAGAGAACTCAATTGACTTGATCCATGTTTTTGGACTGTGGGAGGAAACCGGAGAACCCGGAGGAAACCCACACGGACACGGGGAGAACATGAATCCCTAGCGCTGAGAGGAGAACATGCTAACCACTAAGCCACCGTGCCGCCTCACATTGAATTCGTTTTTAATTATATAAGTCAGGATTTAATTACATCCCGCAGTGCCAAACTGACAGGTATTCTCAAATAACCTTTTCCCTTTAATTCCAACACATCCTGAAGTGCAGCACATACACATTTAAAGTTCAGTGTGGATGTCTCACCTCATGCTGAGACAATTACACCACCCTTCTGCAGAACGTCAGAC
>JAFMOC010000087.1:1517500-1574349 GCA_019802505.1 Corydoras sp. C115 | reverse complement strand
ATGCCCATCGGGGGAGAAAGTTTCGGGCGGGGGCAGATACCCCCGGACGGGGCCCAATCCATCGCGGGGCACAAACCACTCACCCACACCTTTGGGGCAATTTGAAAAACTAATTACTTTTTCCATTTTTTTGGGATGTGGGAGGAAACCGGGAAAACCCGGGAAAACCCACCAGACACGGGAAAACTGGAAACTCCACCAATGGGGATTCGACCGGGGGAACCCCTAGCGCTGAAGGGAACGTGAAAACCACTAAGGGCCCCCTTGTTAGTTACAACTTATAATTTGTTCTATGGAAGCCTTTACTATGTCAGTAAAACGATATTTATTGGTTTGTCTTGAGAACCTTTATTGTCTTGCACTAAGCTCTGTGATCCCAGTGAATTAGAACCACAGACGTGTGCCGGCTCCTGTTTGTTTTGATTTTATTACGACACTGTATTTTAGCCAGTGCATTGCCAAGAGGGCAAAGTCGTTAAAGCTACACCACTTTATTATGATGTAAATCTTTTTATGTGTTTGTTTAGCTATTATGCGCTTTTTAAATATGTCAACATTATTCTTTTTGATAATATATGAACTGTATTATAATTAAAAAGGTTTGACAAATTAAATTCTCTGAAAAAAAACCCAAAGTTTAAAAATTAAAGTTTTTTTAAATATATTAAAAAAAAAAAAAAAAAAAAAAAAGGTGGCCCCGGGGCTTAGTGGTTTCCTCTCAGCCTGGGGATTCCCGTTCGAACCCCCCTTTGGGTTTTGGATTTTCCCATGTTCCCCCCCGTGTCTGGGGGGGGTTTCCTCCGGGGTTCCCTGGTTTCCTCCCCAGCCAAAAAAACATGGATCAAGTCATTGATTTTCTTTCCCAAAAATTTTTTTTTGGTGTTGGGTGTGTGTGTGTGAGTGTGTGCCTCATCAAATGGATTGGCGTCCCCTGTCCTGGTGTATCTGCCAGCGCCCGAAACGTTCTCACCCTGGAATTTGGCATGGGGACCTCACCGCGACCCTAATAGAGGATAAAGCGAGATATTAAAGAATATATCTATATATATACATATATATATTATATTATATATATATAGATATATATATATATTATATATATCCCAGCGATGTGATTGGCGCCCTGTCCTGGGTCTATCTCCCAGCGTCCGGGACTTTCTCTCTCCCTGGATGGGCATGGGACTTCCCCCCCGCAACCCTAATAGAAGGATAAGCGGGAGATAATGAATGAATGAATGTATATATATTATAGGATATATATATATTATATATATATAATATATTATATAATATATATATATATTATATTATATATATATACAAAACACACACACACACACACACACACACATATATATATATAATATATATATATATATATATATAGATGAGATATATATATATATACACACATATACTGTATAACAGATGAGGAAATGCAGTGCAAAAGCGATTATCTGATTGTCATGTGGTTGTCTCCATAATCAGGACAACATGCCCAGCGATAGATCGGCGCCCTGTCCTGGGTGTATATGCCCAGCGCCCGAGACGTTCTCTCCAGGATGGGCATGGGGAACCCCCCCGCGACCCTAATATAGGAAAAACTGGAAGATAATGGATAGATGAATTAGGAAAACATAACTATTACAGGTATATGGACTTGCATATATTTTTCCAATTGTTAAATACGGTCACCTGATCTCGACACAATCTGTACATGTCTGTCCTTGTATGTAAGTCAATAGGAAACTTACAAGTTAAAATTATTAAAAAATTTAAAAAATTATTCCCACTTCAGTTGTTCAGCATTGTAAGCCATTATACGTTGTTCATACACAAAGTTCCCCATGATTCACTTTCAAAAACATATTTTAAGAAAAATAAAGTGAGCAGCACGGTGGCTTAGTAGTTCGAATCCCCATCTGGGTGGAGTTTCCATGTTCTCCCCGTGTCTGCGTGGGTTTCCTCCGGGTTCTCCGGTTTCCTCCCACAGTCCAAAAACATGGATCAAGTCAATTGAGTTCTCCAAATTGCCCCATATAGATTGTGTCTGTGTGAGTGAGTGTGTGCCCAGCTATAGATTGGCGCCCTGCCCTGGGTCTATCTGCCCAGCGCTCGAAATGTTCTCCCCTGAATGGGCATGGGGAACCCCACCGCGACCCTAATAGAGGATAAAGCAGAAGATAATGGATGAATGAATGAAAAATAAAATGTTATGAGACTTTTTCTTAACATTGAGCACATTGTGCACGTTTCCACCAAACGACAGAATAAAAGTCTGGTGTTGACCGCAGCGTGAACGTTATTTATCAGATTCATTCATCTGTGCTAACTGGTCTGCTCCGGTTCTGTTCTGTCCCGTACTGCCTGTGTACATTATGAGCCTGTACTCTGTGGGTTAGCTGAACTCTGAATGGAGCCCAGTGTGTGTGTGTGTGTGTGTGTGTGTGTGTGTGTGTGTGTGTGTGTGTGTGTGTGTGTGTGTGTGTGTGTGTGTGTGTGTGTGTGTGTGTGTGTGTGTGTGTGTGTGTGTGTGTGTGGAGCTGGCAGTATGTTCATGCTAAATTAGACTCTTTCAGTCTTTCAGTACACCCCATCTATCTGTGCCAGGAGCCCACACTGCTTTTTGTGATTTTTTTTAACTCACCCAGTCCCCACGTTTGTCTCCTCGACCCGTCACCCTTTTCTTTTCCCTCATGTTGTTTGTTTGAATGTGTGATCCGCATGACAAGAGACAGAGAGTGCAATATCACTTTCTGTCACTCATTGCCTTTAAGTTGTATTCAAAAGTTTGCACAGCACTATATTTACTTAAGTAAGATTTTTCATAGGGCGGCACAGTGGCTTAGTGTTTAGCACGTTCTCCTCTCAGCGCTAGGGATTCCCGGTTCGAATCCCCATCTGGGTGGAGTTTCCATGTCCTCCCGGTGTCCACGTGGGTTTCCTCCAGGTTCTCCGGTTTCCTCCCACAGTCCAAAAACATGGATCAAGTCAATTGAATTCTCCAAATTGCCCCATATAGAGTGTGTCTGTGTGAGTGAGTGTGTACCCAGCGATGGATTGGCGCCCTGTCCTGGGTGTATCTGCCCAGCGCCCGAGATGTTCTCCCCTGGATGGGCATGGGGAACCCCCCCTCCCCCACCGCGACCCTAATAGAGGATAAAGCGGGAGATAATGAATGAATGAACCTACATTATTTTTATTATTTACAATCAGTGATTCGAGTGTAACATTACTATAATAGTCCTTATTCATACATTGACCACGTTACATATATACATATAACTAATGCATTTAAAGTCAACAAAATAAAAATAATATGTTAGCTCCTGATGTTTTTAAGGTTTCTTCAGTCCCCTCTCTGTGAACCTCTCCACATTTGGCCAAAGCATGCCTGCTATGTTTATGTTTATCAGTTGATGAAGCTTCTTGATGGAGAGTTGGACCCAGCTAAATAGTCATAGTGTTTATCCCTCTTGTTATGTCATAGTTACAGTTTGGTGGTGTTGTGGCAACAAAGATTATATGTCTAAGCTGATCCCCAGGTCCTCAAAGTAGCCTCTTGTAGTGGACGTGCTGATCTGGAATCAGACGCTGTCCTGTCTACATCCAGAAAACGTGTTCTCATTCCACAACTGCACAGTGACTTGTGATTTTTCTAATTATGAGGTTGCGCTCTCCACTGTATTGAAGTCACTTCTTTTTGCTGACCCAAGAAAAATGCCACTAAGTCAAGACTTAATCACAATAGTCATTAGGCTTCTTTCAGACTGTAACCCTGCCTTTGAGCAGCTTTTATTATAACTTTAATTTACTGGAAGAAAATAATCCTTGCACGTTTTTAAATGCATACATTAAAATCTACTTAAAAAGATATTATATATATATATATATATATATATATATATATATATATATATATATATATATATATATATATATATATGATTGCTGACAACAGATGCTTATGGAATATATCCATCCATCCATTATCTTCCGCTTTATCCTCTATTAGGGTCGCAGTGGGGTTCCCCATGCCCATCCAGGGGAGAACGTTTCGGGCGCTGGGCAGATACACCCAGGACAGGATGCCAATCTATCACTGGGCACACACTCACTCACACAGACATGCACACATACACACTCTACTATATGGGGCAATTTTGAGAACTCAGTTGACTTAATCCATGTTTTTGGACTGTAGGAGGAAACCGGAGAACCCGGAGGAAACCCACGCGGACACGGGGAGAACATGGAAACTCCACCCAGATGGGAATTCGAACCGGGAATCCCTAGTGCTGACAGGAGAACATGCTAACCACTAAGCCACCGTGCCGCCCGCTTATGGAATATTAAAACATAATTACATTTGGTAATTTAGCGACTTACAAGTATCCCAAGAATACAGGGCTGGCCACAGCATCCCTGGAGCAATTAGAGTTAAGGGCCTTGCTTAAGGATCCACATTGATTATGACATAGACATGGGATTTGAACCCACAACCTTCAGATTGATAACCCAACACCCTAACCACTGAGCTACCACACACAGTGGGTCATGTTTTCATGAAACGGATTTCTGTAATATTACGCAAAAGATTTTAATAAGTAAGCTGTCAAAAACTCAGAGAGTCTTTAATAATTTTTAATGTCAGAGTTTAATGAGAAACAGGCTGAATGTAACCAGACAAACCCAGCCATGTCCCATCAATACGTAATACAACAAAAAACTTAAGTAAAAAGGAACATGAAGAACTTTTTTGATTGTTGGTGTTAACATGGTGATCAAACGTGACGCCTGACGTTCTAGACATCGATCTTATAAATGAACTTTCTAAACCAAAAGCAGGAATGGAGATGAGTTTGAGAGTGAAAACAAAGCTCTGTGTATTTTAAAATTCAATTTCATTAAATGTAATATCTTCACAAGCCATCATCATCCTGCAATACAGAAACAAATACTGATTAGTGATCATTAGTTTGATGAATGGATTTTTTATATTAAAGTTCTTTGACTCGCATTTTCATTATTAGGGTTAAACTTTAACAGTTTATTATTAGTTCATACCTCAGGGCTTTAAACTATATGAAATACAGTGCAATACAGAGATGAAAAACACCTTGAACTACATGCTCACCAGTCCAGTGCAACCATAATCATCCGCTGGGTTTAATATTCAACTTTTATTGATTTTTTTTGGGCACCTTATCTACCTTACTTGTCAATTACTCCTACATTTATCACCGATGGAAAAAAAAAATGTTAGGATAATCACCAGGCGTACAACCTTCATAAAAATTTCATAATACCAAAGTTGATGCTGTTCAGTTTACCTCATTTTTCTTACGGCAGTCTCCACATAGACAACCCAGGCAGCCATTAATCACCTGGACACCTAAGAGCATCACCTGCAGGGCACCCAGGCTCATTAAGATGGAGAAAAGGACCACGTGCCAAAGGACTATATCCTTTGGAAAAACACATTCAGACCACGACAGTTTAGGTTTTATTTACGTCTCAAATGGAGAATCCCAAACGTTGTCATCTATACGACATTTTGGTCCAGTGGCCAGTGCAGCAGAGGCGACGCTGGTGTTGTAAATGGCTCTTTGTTTACAATCAGATCCAAACAATGACGGAGAATTTACACCCAAATTTGTCATCTATACGACTCAGCAGTCTAAATGGCAATCACACAACACACACACACACACACACACACACACACACACACACACACACACACACACACACACACACACACACACACACACACACACACACTACATGTAACACTTTTTCTACTGAACCAAAACCTTCATCACTGTAACTTGAACATTCTTTAAAAATCTAGATGTAAAAGAGGAAATCTTTACAGTGGAACACCAGACATAATGTCTGTGGGTGTGCAATGTGCTGTGGGTTTATTACTCATTTACCAGGTTGAGTGATCTGTGAAACACTATCACTATTCAAACAAAAAAAAGGCTTTTTATTTTCGTCCAGCGTCTGTTTAAATTATTATTTTATTCTGTATCTAAATTGACAATCTTAACAGCTTTTGAATTAGTTTTACTTACACGACAGCGATTTCCACAACATCCTTTACCACAACAGCCCTTACCGCCTGCTCTGATAGCCGAACAACTCGGACACAGCATCTGATGGGCAACAAAAAGTCAACCAGAACAAAACGTCATCATGAAATTTTTACTAATATCACAATGTAAATAAAATAATAAAAAAAGATGATAAATAATTTAGGATACCACATAGAATTTAGAAAATAGAATCAGCCGCATGTCAGAATCATATAGATATTTAACATCTGTTTAAAAATTATGTGATTTAAGCTCAAAAAGAGAATAATAGAAAGGCTTGATTTCGCCCTGTTACTTACAAACAGTCCTCCACCTAAGAGTCCCCCCATCAGCCAGACCTGCAGTGTGATCTGATCGTTTTCCAGTTGTTCCCCATTAGGAAAGAAAAGCAACAAGTTGGCTATCATACACAAAAAGGCAGAGGTCAGTAAAATGAACCCCACTAACCGCGCACACTTTCCTGTACAACACATCTCTAGATGTGAGCGCTGGGTTCTTTTTAAGCTCTGAAACAAAGAAACCCACTATATAAACCCCAGATACCAAAATATGCTGTGAATTGATCTGCGCTGCTGTGACTAACAGAAAGTAAAGATTCAAGCAGAGTGGAGCTGATAAGCTGATAACTAAAGAACAGCTGAAGCTTTGTGTGCCAGCCTACGATAGACACATGAGGCGAACCGACTGAAACGTCCTCATGCCCTTTGATACCTGGTTACATTTATTGACCTACTGTAAATTCTATTTATGGTTTGTTAACACAAGGACGTATATGTTTGGTTTTCTGTTGTAAAAGGGAAACTCAGCAGATCACTGCCTCCTCGTTTCACCACTAAATCCTAATGAGACATAAATCAGCAATATAAAATATAGAAATAATATTCATTCATTCATTATCTTCTGCTTTATCCTCTATTAGGGTCGCGGGGGTGGGGGGTGGGGGGGTTCCCCATGCCCATCCAGGGGAGAACGTCTCGGGCGCTGGGCAGATACACCCAGGACAGGGCGCCAATCCATCGCTAGGGCACCACACTCCTCACACAGACACACTCTATATGGGGCAATTTGGAGAACTCAATTGACTTGATCCATGTTTTTGGACTGTGGGAGGAAACCGGAGAACCCGGAGGAAACCCACGTGGACACGGGGAAAACATGGAATCTCCACCCTGATGGGGATTCGAACCGGGAATCCCTAGTGCTGAGAGGAGAACGTACTAACCACTAAGCCACCGTGCTGCTAAATAATATATTCATTCATTCATTCATTATCTCCCACTTTATCCTCTATTAGGGTCGCGGTGGGGGGGGTTCCCCATGCCCATCCAGGGGAGAACGTCTCGGGCGCTGGGCAGATAGACCCAGGACAGGACGCCAATCTATCGCTGGACACACACTCACTCACACAGACACACTCTATATGGGGCAATTTTTGAGAATTCAATTGACTTGATCCATGTTTTTGGACTGTGGGAGGAAACCGGAGAACCCGGAGGAAACCCACGTGGACACGGGGAAAACATGAAATCTCCACCCGGATTGGTATTCGAACCGGGAATTCCTAGTGCTAGAGAGGAGAACATGCTAAACCACTAAGCCACCGTGCTGCTAAATAATATATAAATAAATATAATAGTATAAACACTTCTAGCTGGAAAAGTGTAAGTATTAAAGTAAAAAAGTAGTACAGATTTGGTTCACTCTCTGACTTACACACAGAACCACAGTTTGGACACGCCCCCTTCTTACTCCATTATCTATTTGTTCCACTTATCATATAGATGAACTTTGCAGTTTTATAATTACATCTGTCTTCTTGTTTATTGTCAGTCACACTGATGCAGTGAGGGGGGGTTCAGTGCAGCAGTGCTGCTGTAGTTTCGTTTAAACACCTCAGACACACTGCTTGGAGTCACAATTAAAGTATATACAGGTTACAGTAGAGCATACAGTGGTCAGTAGGTGGCAGCATAAACCCATGTGTAAACCATACAGTGCACATTAGTAATTCTGTTTATAAACATAATGATTTATTATATTATATTCTTGTGAATTGGTGATGATGGTCATCATTACTTTAACACCATTACTTTAACACCATTACTTTAACACCATTAATTTATCACCATTACTTTAACACCATTAATTTAACACCATTACTTTAACACCATTAATTTAACACCATTACTTTAACACCATTAATTTAACACCATTACTTTAACACCATTAATTTAACACCATTACTTTAACACCATTAATTTATCACCATTACTTTAACACCATTAATTTAACACCATTACTTTAACACCATTAATTTAACACCATTACTTTAACACCATTTAACACCATTACTTTAACACAATTTATCAGCATTTATCACCATTACTTTAACACCATTTAACACCATTTAACACCATTACTTTAACACCATTTAACACCATTTAACACCATTACTTTAACACCATTACTTTAACACAATTTATCACCATTTAACACCATTACTTTAACACCATTTAACACCATTTATCACCATTACTTTAACAAGATTTAACACCATTAATTTAACACCATTTAACACCATTACTTTAACACCATTTAACACCATTTATCACCATTACTTTAACAAGATTTAACACCATTAATTTAACACCATTTAACACCATTACTTTAACACCATTGTTGAAACTGATTTTGTAATCATCAAATTTCGTTATTCCTGAAGAAGTTGTTGGCACAGTGGTTTAGTGGTTAGCATGTTCTCCTCTCAGCACTAGGGATTTCCGGTTCGAATCCCAATCTGGGTGGAGTTTCCATGTTCTCCCTGTGTCCGTGTGGGTTTCCTCCGGGTTCTCCGGTTTCCTCCCACAGTCCAAAAACATGGATCTAGTCAATTGAGTTCTCTAAATTGCCCCATATAGAGTGTGTCTGTGCGAGTGAGTGTGTGCCCAGCGATGGATTGGCGCCCTGTCCTGGGTGTATCTGCCCAGCGCCTGAGACGTTCTGATCCTGGATGGGCATGGGGAACCCCACCCCCCCCCCCCCCCCCCCCCCGCATTATATATATTTTTATATATATATAAAAAAAATATTTATATTTTTTTATTATTTATATATTTTTTATATAAAGTGTGTATCCACTTTATATAAACATGGATTACTGTCAGGTTTTAAATAACACCTACACACTAAATGCTCTAAGTTGCCCCTATATAGTGTGTGTGTGTGTGTGTGTGTGTGTGTGTGTGGGGGGGGGGGGGGGGGGGGGGGAACAATACCCCCCCCCCCCCCCCGCAACCCCAGTAGAGGAAGATAATGAATTATTGAATATCCATTACATTTAAGCAAACAGCGACCTCTAGTGTTACACCCAGCTCGCCGTTACTCGGTCCTGACGTCACAGCCCCAGTCAGCTCCAGAGCGCCGGTAGATTAAAGGAGGCGAACAGAAGAGCGTGCAAGTGAAACCCCATCAGAGACACAGAGACAGAGACAGAGACAGAGACAGAGACAGAGACATGTTACAAACACAACGAGGAGAACGCGAGAGAACAACTAAAGACCCCGAGAACAGGTGAGAACCACAATTACATTCACATGCTTTTATTATGTACTCACTGTCTTACAATGTAAATATCAGAAAACCCGCTTTACAGCTCTGTTGGCTTCAAATACAAAATATTCCGTACACAATTTCAGACGTAATTATAACAATATTAATAATATTAATAATAACAATATTAATAAAGTTAATTATGATGAATATATGATGAATAATATAAATATATACACTATCTCTTTGGATGTCAAAATAAAAGTCGCTGTTACTAATAACTAAATTACTGAGGCAAGGTGTATCTTTATTAAGCCTTTGTTTATTGTTTTTAAAAATTGTAGTGCGGCGGCACGGTGACTTAGTGGTTTAGCATGTTCTCCTCTCAGCGCTAGGGATTCCCGGTTCGAATCCCCATCTGGGTGGAGTTTCCATGTTCTCCCCGTGTCCGCGTGGGTTTCCTCCGGGTTCTCTGGTTTCCTCCCACAGTCCAAAAACATGGATCAAGTCAATTGAGTTCTCCAAATTGCCCCATATAGAGTGTGTCTGTGTGAGTGAGTGTGTGCTGAGCGATGGATTGGCGTCCTGTCCTGGGTCTATCTGCCCAGCGCCCGAGACGTTCTCCCCTGGATGGGCATGGGGAACCCCACCGC
Source organism: Corydoras sp. C115 (assembly GCA_019802505.1). NCBI lineage: Eukaryota > Metazoa > Chordata > Actinopteri > Siluriformes > Callichthyidae > Corydoras > Corydoras sp. C115. The sequence continues at coordinate 1,564,046 of JAFMOC010000087.1, read as the reverse complement.
GACCCTAATAGAGGATAAAGCAGAAGATAATGAATGAATGAATGAAAAAATTGTAGTTAAATGAATATTTTTTTCGAAGATGATGCTGTAACGAATGTATTTATGATAATAAGCTCACAATAGGCGGCACGGTGGCTTAGTGTTTAGCATGTTCTCTCAGCGCTAGGGATTCCCGGTTCGAATCCCCATCTGGGTGGAGTTTCCATTTTCTCCCCGTGTCTGTGTGGGTTTCTTCCGGGTTCTCCGGTTTCCTCCCACAATCCAAAAACATGGATCAAGTCAATTGAAAAATTCTCAAAAATTATTGCCCCATATAGAGCGTGTCTGTGTGAGTGAGTGTGTGCCCAGCGATGGATTGGTGCCCTGTCCTGGGTGTATCTGCCCAGCGCCCGAGACGTTCTCCCCTGGATGGGCATGGGGAACCCCACCGCGACCCTAATAGAGGATAAGGCGGGAGATAATGGATGAATGAATGAAAAAGCTCACAATAATTAACATAAAACTATTATTATTATTGTTATTATTATTATTTATTATTGCCTACAGATTATAAAAATACAGTTCAATTTCTGTTTCAATGGACAAGGCATCTCGGTTTTTAAAGCTGCGGGGAAGATCAACATCTGTTTCTGTTTTTTAAGCACAGGAGTGGGGTTAGTAGAACAGAGTTCATAGGTAGTAATGTAGTTCATGTGTTAAAGGTCAGTGTTTTGCTGTATAAACAGTTTGGCGGTCATTTTCATTCATACGTCTCTTTGATTTCAGGGAACAGTGATGGTTAATCATCAGCAGAAGTCTCAGGTGGAAGCTCCAGATGGAGGCTGGGGCTGGGTGGTGGTGGCCTCACTCTTTTTGGCCTCGGCGCTGGTGTTTGGGCTCCTCCGCAGTCTGGGGGTTTTCTTTGTGGAGTTCGTGCAGCACTTCGGGGAGAGTGCGCAGGCGGTTTCCTGGATTACCTCCATAGGCGTGGCCATACAGCAGTTAATGAGTAAGCCATGTCCTTATCATGTAGCGCAATGACTTCATAAAGTTTGGACACGCCCCCTTCTTAGTCCATTATCTATTTCCTCCACATACCATATATTCATTCATCCATTATCTTCCGCTTTATCCTCTGTTAGGGTCGCGCGGGGGGGGGTGGGGTTCCACATGCCCATCCAGGGGAGAACGTTTTGGGCTCTGGGCAGATACACCCAGGACAGGACGCCAATCCATCACTGGGCACACACTCACTCACTCACACAGACACACTCTATATGGGGCAATTTGGAGAACTCAATTGACTTGATCCATGTTTTTGGACTGTGGGAGGAAACCGGAGAACCCGGAGGAAACCCACACGGACATGGGGAGAACATGGAAACTCCACCCAGATTGAGATTCGAACCGGGAATCCCTAGTGCTGAGAGGAGAACATGTTAAACCACTAAGCCAGCGTGCCGCCACACTTACCATATATTTATTTATCCTCCATTACGGTCGCGGGGTGGGGGTTCCCCATGCCCATCCAGGGGAGAACGTTTCGGGCGCTGGGCAGATACACCCAGGACAGGACGCCAATCCATCACTGGGCGCACAGACACTCTATATGGGGCAATTTGGAGAACTCAATTGACTTGATCCATGTTTTTGGACTGTGGGAAGAAACCGGAGAACCCGGAGGAAACCCACACGGACACGGGGAGAACATGAAAACTCCACCCAGATGGGGATTAGAACCGGGAATCCCTAGCGCTGAGAGGAGAACATGGTAAACCACTAAGCCACCTTATCATATAGATAGACTTAAAATACCAACTATACTCCATCTGTCTTCTTTGTTGTTGTTAGTCTCATGTTGGTTCTCTGTTCTCTGTTGGTCAGCATCATCACAGAACAGGTATCATTTGGGTGGTGGATTGTTTCTTGTCAGTTCTGCAGTGACACTGATGGGGTGAGGGGGGTATTAGTGCAGCAGTGCTGCTGTAGTTACATTTAAACCCCTCAGTGACCCTGCTGGTGGCTGTTTATATGCTTACTCTCTCGATGTGGACATGTATGCGCAGGTCCCGTTGGCACAGCTGCTTGTAATGTATACGGCGCGCGCCGTGTTATCATGCTGGGAGGCTTCCTCTCCGGTCTGGGGCTTATTCTGGCCTCTCAGGCTAAAACGCTGACTCACCTTTACCTGACCATGGGGCTCATTTCAGGTAATTACGTTCGTATGTTGGGTCTAAGTGGTTTGTTCGTTCACCCCGTTTTATAACTGTGTATTATTTGCTGTCTCCAGGTTTGGGGTGGGCTCTGGTCTTTACTCCCACAGTGGCCTCTGTAATGCAGTACTTCAGTAAACGGCGCTCCCTGGCCATAGGCCTGGGCTTTACAGGCGTGGGTATGTCCTCCTTCGCATTTTCTCCGCTCTTTCAGTACCTGGTGCAGACGTATGGTTGGCGTGGGGCGCTCCTAATTCTTGGTGGCCTTAGTCTCAACATGGTGGCCGGTGGTGCTCTGATTCGACCTCTTGGATCTCCCAGAGCTGTGGTAAAAACTGGTAGTTAACATTTTCGGGGTTTTGGGTGAACTTTCTATAAGTATTTAAACACGTTTTTTTTAGTTTCTCAGCTGAAGGATCCATTCATCCATTATCTTCTGCTTTATCCTCTATTAGGGTTGTGTGTGTGGGGGGGGGGGTGTTCCCCATGTCCATCCAGGGGAGAACGTCTCAGACGCCGGGCAGATACACCCAGGACAGGGCGCCAATCCATCGCTGGACACACACTCACTCACACAGACACACTCTATATGGGGCAATTTGGAGAACTCAATTGACTTGATCCATGTTTTTGGACTGTGGGAGGAAACCGGAGAACCCGGAGGAAACCCACGCGGACACGGGGAGAACATGGAAACTCCACCCAGATGGGGATTCGAACCGGGAATCCCTAGCGCTGAGAGGAGAACATGTTTCAGGCGCTGGGCAGATACACCCAGGACAGGGCGCCAATCTATCGCTGGGCACACACTCACTCACACACACACACTATATGGGGCAATTTGGAGAACTCAATTGACTTGATCCGGCGGCACGGTGGCTTAGTGTTTAGCACGTTCTCCTCTCAGCGCTAGGGATTCCCGGTTGCCCCATATAAATTGCCCCATATAGAGTGTGTGTGTGTGTGTGTGTGTGTGTGTGAGTGAGTGTGCCCAGCGATGGATTGGCGTCCTGTCCTGGGTGTATCTGCCCAGCGCCCGAAACGTTCTCCCCTGGATGGGCATGAGGAACCCCCCCCCCCCCATCCCGCCCCCTGGGCAGATACACGCAGGACAAGGCGCCAATCCGAAATGTTCTCCCCTGGATGGGCATGGGACCCCCCCCCCCCCCCCCCCCCCCGCGACCGTAATATAGGATGAAGCGGAAGATAATGAATGAATGAATTGACTTGATCCATGTTTTTGGACTGTGGGAGGAAACCGGAGAACCCGGAAGAAACCCACGCGGACACGGCGAGAACATGGAAACTCCACCCAGATGGGGATTCGAACCGGGAATCCCTAGTGCTGAGAGGAGAACATGCTAAACCACTAAACCTATGTTTTAAATGACGGTATAAAAACTTTTATGTTGGATAAACCAAAAAAAGGATCCGTCCTCCTGATATTTGTGTTTAACAGATTAAGTAGAACGTGTAGAACATTATTGCTACTAAAGCAGCCGTTTAAACCCCCCTCGAGTGTCGGGTCAGTCGCTCAGCGGGTCTCTCTCTCTTGCAGGTGGAGAGCTCCAGCAGGTCGGGGAGCTGTGCGGGTTTCCTCTTGCGTGTTTGCGAGTACTTCGAGCTCTCGCTGCTCTCCCACCGAGGTTTCCTCAGCTACAGCCTGGCGGTCACATGCTTCAACGCTGGCTACTTCATCCCTTACGTTCACCTGGTGGCCCACAGTCGCCACGTGGGATTCAGCGAGCTCCAGGCCGCGTTTGTCATCTCCAGCACGGGCGTGACCGACATCGTCGGGCGGGTGGTGTCCGGCTGGGCCTCTGACCTGCGGCGGGTGCGTGTACTCCACCTGCTGTCTGTATGGACGGCGTTAGTGGGGTTGTTTCTCCTGCTGCTGCCCCTTTGCTCTCAGCAAGGCGGCTATGCGGGACTGTTGGCGGTGGGCCTGGCGTACGGCTTCTGCGCTGGTGCCATGACCCCGCTGGTGTTCGCCGTGGTGCCGGAGATCGTGGGAATGGAACGCATGGTGGGTGCTCTCGGCCTCTTGCAGCTTATCGAGAGTGTGGGAGGACTTCTGGGAGCGCCGCTTTCAGGTATGGAGCAGTCCTTTCTGCAATTGGGGTTTAGGTGACTTGCCCAAGGGCACTTCACCCATAGTGCTTGGTGGGGTTGAGAATTGAACCGGGGACCTTCAGTTCTCAATGTTGGTTCCTTAACCGTAAGCCTCAACTGCCCCACATATCATAACCTTCAGGTTCATAACTAATACAATACAAGGGTCTCCATATACAGGGGGTTCCCCATGCCCATCCAGGGGAGAACGTTTGGGCTGGGCAGATACACCCAGGACAGGGCGCCAATCTATCGCTGGGCACACACACACTCACTCACATACTATATAGGGGCATATCAGAGCAGCTAATTCACCTTGAGTCCATGGATTTGGAGGACATGAAAACTAAACGGTGGTTTAGTGTTTACCATGTTCTTCTCTCAGCACTAGGGATTCCCGGTTCGAATCCCCATCTGGGTGGAGTTTCCATGTTCTCCCCGTGTCCACGTGGGTTTCCTCCGGGTTCTCCGGTTTCCTCCCACAGTCCCAAAACATGGATCAAGTCAATTGAGTTCTCCAAATTGCCCCATATAGAGTGTGTCTGTGTGAGTGAGTGTGTGCCCAGCGATGGATTGGCGTCCTGTCCTGGGTGTATCTGCCCAGCACCCGAAACGTTCTCCCCTGGATGGACATGGGGAACCCCCCACCCCCGCGACCCTAATAGAGGATAAAGCGGAAGATAATGAATGAATGAATGAATATATGGTAAGTGGGCGGCATGGTGGCTTATTGGTTGGCATGTTCTCCTCTCAGCGCTAGGGATTCCCGGTTCGAATACCCATCTGGATGGAGTTTCCATGTTCTCCCCGTGTCCGCATGGGTTTCCTCCGGGTTCTCCGGTTTCCTCCCACAGTCCAAAAACATGGATCAAGTCAATTGAGTTCTCCAAATTGCCCCCTATAGAGTGTGTCTGTGTGAGTGAGTGTGTGCCCAGCAATAGGTTGGCGCCCTGTCCTGGGTGTATCTGCCCAGCACCCGAAACGTTCTCCCCCCCCCGTGACCCTAATAGAGGATATCTTCAGACATGTAAAACTCTTTAACGTGATGAGGTGTGTGTGAGTGTGTGTGAGTGTGTGTGTGTGTGTGTGTGTGTGTGTGTGTCAGTTGATTTGAGCTGCTCCTCTGATTAATTATTACTTCAGGTTTTAGCATTTAGTTTTAAAGACCTTTGTTCTGTTTGGCATCTTTCCGAATCGGCCCATGTTCAGTACACACGTCTGTTCATCAGCTCAGTGCTTTATTTACATTCAGTTATTATAGTTTTATAGTTTACATTCTACTTAATTATATAGATAATTTTTAATAAAATAAAAGGATTTGACTTTTGTAGCTGACATAAGATTTAGTGCTGTGTAAGATGACCAGGATTATTAATATTTACACTTAATAATATTCATCCATCCGTTATCTCCCGCTTTATCCTCTATTAGGGTCGCGGTGAGGTTCCCCATGCACATCCAGGGGAGAACGTCTCGGGCGCTGGGCAGATACACCCAGGACAGGGCGCCAATCCATTGCTGGGCACACACTCACTCACACAGACACACTCTACATGGGGCAATTTGGAGAATTCAGTTGACTTGATCCATGTTTTTGGACTGTGGGAGGAAACCGGAGAACCCGGAGGAAACCCACGCTGTTAATATTTTTTTAATTGATGTGTGCGCTTTAACAATATAAAATATATAACAAAATATGAAAAAAAAAACTTTTAAAAACCACGCTTATAGCGCCATCTTGTGGTAAAATTTTAACTGATTCGACTATCTGTCGACTATAGGGAAAATCTGACGAATCAGATTCGACTATGAAAATCCTTAGTTGAAGACAGCCCTAGTGGTTACTGTATGATGTAGTGCAGTAGGTTGTTGAGACGTGTACACATTATTATTATTATTATAATATTCCTGAATGACAGCGCAGTGTAAATATAATGCAGTATATAAGTATTTCTCCTCTGATTTCAGGTTGGTTGAGGGACCTCACAGGCTCTTATGTTTGCTCGTTCGTAACCGCTGGAGGATTTCTCCTTCTGGGCACCGTGATAACCGCGAGCCTCCCTCACTTTTGTTCCTGCACCAACCCTCCACCCCTCCAGCCAAAGAAAACGGCTGAGAGCGAGTGCATTGAGGATGAGCTGCTCAAACAGGGACCTGCTGTAGACGCTGAGATTGGAACACTGCAGCCCCAAAGCGGTGGAAAGACTCATAACCCTAAATGTGAACTGGACACTGAGACCAGCAGGACGTCAGACAGTGCAGCCGACACAGTGGACCAGACCAAAAGGTGAAAACCAAGAATGAGGTTCATGGACTTGACATAAGAACATAGAACAGTAACTCGTTGGTATGAGTTTAAAAACAGCTCCTGAATATGAGACTACTATTTATTTATTCATGGCTCAGCCATTAATAACATTCCATTAAATTCAGGTGTGGCATCGACATGATGAGGAACCATTCATTCATTCATTCATTATCTTCCACTTTATCCTCTAGTAGGGTCGCGGTGGGGTTCCCCATGCCCATCCAGGAGAGAACGTTTCAGGCGCTGGGCAGATACACCCAGGACAGGGCGCCAATCCATCGCTGGGCACACACTCACTCACACAGACACACTCTATATGGGGCAATTTGGAGAACTCAATTGACTTGATCCATGTTTTTGGACTGTGGGAGGAAACCGGAGAACCCGGAGGAAACCCACGCGGACACGGGGAGAACATGGACACTCCCCCCAGATGGGGATTCGAACCTGGAATCCCTAGTGCTGAGAGGAGAACATGCCAACCACTAAGCCAGCGTGTCGCCGATGAGGAACCAGTGTTCTAATATATTCATCCATTCATTATCTTCCGCTTTATCCTATATTAGGGTCGCGGTGGGGTTTAACATGCCCATCCAGGGGAGAACGTCTCGGGTGCTGGGCAGATACACCCAGGACAGGGCGCCAATCCATCACTGGGCACACACTCACACACACATACACACTCTATATGGGGCAATTTGGAGAACTCAATTGACGTGATCCATCTTTTTGGACTGTGGGAGGAAACCGGAGAACCCGGAGGAAACCAACACAGACACGGGGAGAACATGGAAACTGGATGGGCATATTTATATGAGAACGTTTTGGGCGCTGGGCAGATACACCCAGGACAGGGCACCAATCTATCACTGGGCACACACTCACTCACACATACACACTCTATATGGGGCAATTTGGAGAACTCAATTGACGTGATCCATCTTTTTGGACTGTGGGAGAAAACCGGAGAACCCGGAGGAAACCCACACGGACACGGGGAGAACATGGAAACGGTCAGGGAACGGGATGAGGAACCAATGTTCTAATAATATTTTTCTTCAAGGTTTTTTGCAGGTATAAAAACATCATGCGCTGTCTGTGCTGCTGATGGAATATTGTGACCGACTAAAGTCATTACTGCTACACTTTTGCATTTCTCAGAATCATTCATCTTAAGACATGGCATTTTTTTACTGGGTAACAGAAGCAAACATATCTCCTAGGACAGGGCACCAATCTATCGCTGGGCAGACACTCACTAACACACACACGGAGCAATATAGATGCAATATAGAGCAGCCGGACATCCACCCACCCCTTATCTTCCACTTAATTTTGTTCTGGGGTCGTGAGGGGGTTTCCTGTGCCCATCCTGGATAACAGGCGTTGGGCAGATACACTCATGACATCCACGCCACACACAGACACATGGGGCACACACTGGGTGGACGTCCTAACCACTGGTGCACAGTGGTGCTCAAACCACAGCCTTTACAACAAAAGTTAACTGCAGCTAAATTTTCTAACCATTTCACACTTTATTTTTGGTGATTTATTTTTTTTTTTTTTTTTGTAAACAGAGGGTTCAACCTGTAATCCTGTTATTAAGTCGAATCTTATGCAACACATTGACTTTTTTTTCCTTCAGTAAAATATGAGCCTTCATTTTTTTAGGTAAGGACTTTACTCCTTTACTGAATAAATCCTGTGTGTGGAACCTCTTATTTACACTTCAGTGAAAGCGGAAATCGTGACCGATCATGTGTTCATAATCACTCATGAACTTTAACACAGAGCAAAAGTGGGAAGTGCCTCTGTTAGACTTCACGCACGAAAAACAATTCTGTTAAAGTCTGCCACACTGCCGTCGCAAAAACTGAAACGCTGAGCTTTTCAACATTATTTTCTGTCATTTTTTTTGTATTTTATTTAAATAAAACTGTAACAGATCATTTTTACAGCTTATATTGAACGATGGAAAAGATTGCCAAGACAATCCATCAAGCCATTTTATTTCTCACTGACTCTCTGATCAGACATGAGACATCGCATAGATGTGTTGCTACAAAACACAATCATACAGAACATTTATGTGACAGAAAAACTATGAAAAAAGAAATAAAAAGGCAGAATAAATTACATCCCAGCCGTTTGGACACAGAGCTGTTTTGCACAGCAGGCAACTGTTCATATGGAAATATAATTCAGTCTCTTATATTGAAAGATAACGAGTAACAGGAAGATTTTAGGAAATATAACAAATTTGTAGGTGATTTTTTTATATATATATATATATAGTACAAGTTAAAAGTTTGGACACGCCCCCTTCTTGTCCATTATCTATTTCCTCCACTTTTCATATAGATGGACTTTGTAGTTTTATAATTCCAGACTGTTGTCCATCTCTGTTCTTTGTTGTTGTTAGTCCCCTGTTGGTTCTCTGTTCTCTATTGGTCAGGACCACCACAGAACAGGTATCATTTAGGTGGTGGATTGATGCTGTGAGTGTGTTTTTGTGCAGCCGTGCTGATGTAGTTTCATTTCTCCACCTCAGTGACACTGCTGGGATAGGAATAATGCACCAACCAAGTAACCCCTGCTCTGTGGGGGTACTATTAGGGTTCTGACCATTAGAACAGAGTAAAGGGGACGTCTACAATATACTGTAGAACACAAACAGATAAACTACAGTCTGGAATTGTAGAACTACAAAGTCCATCTTTACTGTAAGTGGAACTAAAAGGAGGCGTGTCCTAACTTTTTACTTATACTGCATATATAAATATATATAAAGCTAGGGTTAACTGACGTTCTTGTTGTTGTTAGTCCCCTGTTGGTTCTCTGTTCTCTGTTGGTCAGGACCACCACAGAACAGGTGGGGGGTTGTGTGAGGGGGGTTTCAGTGCAGCAGTGCTGCTGTAGTTTCATTTAAACCCCTCAGTGACACTGCTGGGATAGGAATAATGCACCAACCCAATAACCCCTGCTCTGTGGTGCTACTATTGGGGTTCTTACCATTAGAACAGAGTAAAGGGGACGTCTACAATGTACTGTAGAACACAAACAGATAAACTACAGTCTGGAATTAGAACTACAAAGTCCATCTTTACTGTAAGTGGAACTAAAAGGAGGCGTGTCCTAACTTTTTACTAATACTGCATATATAAATATATATAAAGCTAGGGTTAACTGACGTTCGATACCGGTGTCACCACAACCCTGATGATTGTGGCAAACGTTGTACTGACGTTCGGACTCTACTGAACTGATGACATCACGCTGCAGCAGGTTTCAGGTTCAAAGATCGAGGTGAGATGCACATGGCCGTGTTCATATCAGTACAGATTTCATGAGCAGAAGCACCAGAGCTGCATGTGTCCTCGTCCTCGCGAGAACATTGGTGCTGCGACGCCACCTGCTGCTCATGGAGTTTTAATGTCAGTACTGCGCCGTTTCAGCTTCTCGGGGTTGTTGGAAGCCATTTGGGAGAAATCCCTGAATATATCATGATAGGTTTCATCACCTGCAATAAGACAAAGACAGAGTGATCAGAGCGATTAAATACGGAAAAGCAAGTGAATATCAAACGATAAACAAGCACATGCTATTTAGATTAGACTGATTGATTTAGATTAGACTGGTTGATAGATTAGATTGATTTAGATTAGACTGATTGATAGATTAGATTGATTTAGATTAGACCGATTGATAGATTAGATTGATTTAGATTAGACCGATTGATAGATTAGATTGATTTAGATTCGACTGATTGATAGATTGATTTAGATTAGACCTATTGATAGAATAGATTGATTTAGATTAGACCGATTGATAGATTAGATTGATTTAGATTAGACTGGTTGATAGATTGATTTAGATTAGACCTATTGATAGAATAGATTGATTTAGATTAGACCGATTGATAGATTAGATTGATTTAGATTAGACTGATTGATAGATTGATTTAGATTAGACCTATTGATAGATTAGATTGAATTAGGTTAGAATGATTGATAGATTAGATTGATTTAGATTAGACTGGTTGATAGATTAGATTGATTTAGATTAGACTGGTTGATAGATTAGATTGATTTAGATTAGACTGATTGATAGATTAGATTAATGCAAGATGCAAATTGATTAGATGCAACAGCACATCACCACTGCTCTTCAAACTGCAGTATTATTATCTCTCCACCACAAATGTATCCATCCATTCATTATCTTCCGCTTTATCCTCTATTAGGGTCGCGGTGGGGTTCCCCATGCCCATCCAGGTGAGAACGTTGGGCGCTGGGCAGATACACCCAGGACAGGACGCCAATCCATCGCTGGGCACACACTCACTCACACAGACACACTCTATATGGGGCAATTTTGAGAATTCAATTGACTTGATCCATGTTTTTGGACTGTGGGAGGAAACCGAAGAATCCGGAGGAAACCCACACGGACATGGGGAGAACATGGAAACTCCACCCAGATGGGGATTCAAACCGGGAATCCCTTGCACTGAGAGGAGAACATGCCAACCACTAAGCCACCATGCCGCCTACAAATATATATATATATATTAGGGGTGAGCTGTAATATTCGCTGATTCGACGATTCGATTCGGAGAACCGTAGTCGACTATGAACCTCATAGTCGAATGTACCATTTTGACCACATGGGGGCGCCCATGGCTGCTGCTAAGCATTAGTTTTTACATGAAATGTCTTTGTTTTCGTTATATATTATAGCCTTTTGTCAAATAAAATCATCCTAATTTCTGTTAATATTTTTTTTTTAATGATGTGTGCGCTTTAACCCATTTACGGTGCTCTAGAAAAACAAGTAAAATATTAAAAAATATATTTTTTAAAAACCACGCCTATAGCGCCATATTGTGGTGAAATTTTAACTGATTCGACTATCAGTCGACTATAGGGAAAATCTGACGAATCAGATTCGACTATGAAAATCCTTAGTTGAAGACACCCCTAATATATATATATATATATATATATATATATATATATATATATATATATATATATATATATATATATATATATATAAATAAATATAACACATGTATACACACACCTTTACATTACATTTGGTCATTTAGCAAAAGCATTTATTCAAAGCATCTTACAAATATCCCATCTTCATGTTTGGGGTCAGAACACAGGGTTGATACAGCCCCCCCTGGAGCAATGAGGCTTAAGGGTCTTGCTCAAGAACCCACATTGGGTAACTTCTGTGGACCTGTGATTTGAACCCACAACCTTGAAAGACCAACACCCTAACCACTACGCTACCCCAACCCACCGCACCCACCTACACACACACTATACATGGATATCCATCCATCCATCATCTTCCGCTTTATCCTATATTAGGGTCGCGGGAGGGAGGGGGGTTCCCCATGCCCATCCAGGGGAGAACATTTCAGGCACTGGGCAGATACACCCAGGACAGGGCGCCAATCCATCGCTGGGCAACATATAAAATCATTCCGTGTTGTCTCTACACATACTCTTGATACTAACATACATGGAAATTTCTGCAGAGAGATGACCCTCAAGTCGTACACGTCATCGTTTAAACTTCTGTTATACAGTAACGATGTTGTAACACTCTTCCTAACACTCAGTCCACAGTCAACTGTAAGTAGCAGGTTCTTTCAAAACAATGGCAATGGAATGCTGCAATAGATCACAAGAGGTTCTGCCCTTCACCTAAAGTTCCAATATACAACGTCTAAGGGGGTTTCATTCCAACCTGGTAAGCAGGATTAGGAGTTAATCTGCAGTGTGTTGATTTCTGAGGGCTGAAGTTGGAATTGTTTTATCCACAGTGTGGGAATTAAGCGATTTGATACAAAGCGCAGATCACCTGGCACTTTGTTCGACTTTGGAGTATAAGCCTTTTGTATGAGGAGGAATGAGCCGAGTCATCGCTTTTGAATATCGCAGAGAATGGTGGCGCTACACTGCAGATTTGCACATCGAGCAGCTGAGCTATTTACACTATTATGTTACAGTGACGGAAAGCTTTTCATCTGTGTGAGCCGTTTTTTAATTATTGGTGACCGGCTCAGTTGTGTGTATGAACTCTGCTCTGCTGAGCTGCCACTAAAGTCTAAATGATCATTCATTCATTTATTCATTCATTATCTTCCACTTTATCCTCTATTAGGGTCGCGGTGGGGTTCCCCATGCCCATCCACGGGAGAACGTTTCGGGCGCTGGGCAGATACACCCAGGACAGGACGTCAATCTATCGCTGGGCACACACTCACTCACACAAACACACTCTATATGGGGTAATTTGGAGAACTCAATTGACTTGAACCGCTAAGAGGAGAACATGCCAACCACTAAGCCACCGTGCCGCCCCTAAATGATCATATTAATACTAAAATATAATAACTATCCATCCATCCATTATCTTCCACTTTATCCTATATTAGGGTCGGTGGGGGGGGGGGGTTCCCCATACCCATCCAGGGGAGAAAGTTTTGGGTGCTGGGCAGATACACCCAGTACAGGACGCCAATCTATCACTGGACACACACTCACTCACACAGACACACTCTATATGGGGCAATTTGGAGAACTCAATTGACTTGATCCATGTTTTTGGACTGTGGGAGGAAACCGGAGAACCCGGAGGAAACCCACGCGGACACGGGGAGAACATGGAAACTCCACTCAGATGGGGATTCGAACCGGGAATCCCTAGCGCTGAGAGGAGAACGTGCTAAACACTAAGCCACCGTGCCTACGATAGTTATATCCAAGCAGGCTAATTAATTAAAATAACGCCAATATAAAGTAGAATTAAAAACACTGGCCATTTGGAACGCATGCACACATCTGCAAACACTGGAGAAAAGAAGCAGACAGGGCAGATTGTGCTGTGTTTGTGTGCATCTCTGAGCGTGAATATTAATAAAAAGGTTCTATAAATGTTTCTAGAGTGTAATGGTAGAGCTGTTAGGTGAGTGACATGGCAGAACAGTGAGCTTTCCTCTCACATCTGAAGGCTGATGGGTAAATTTGGGACACAATTGTTAGTCAATAAGGGAGTATGTATTAGTACACTCATACTGCCGGGTTGCATCATGGTGTAACACTGTGCCAAGTGAAATATCCGTTGTGGCGCCCCCTAATGGGAACAAGCCAAAGATTTTCTGATTAAGGGTCATGGGGTCTGGCTCTGGTAGTGGGAAATACCCTGGACAGGTTTTATACTGTGAAAGCAAACTCATGCAGAGATCAGGAGAACATGCAAACTCCACACAGGAAGGTTTTAGTACCATGAACATCTTGCTGCTGTGTTATAGTGCCATCCTCAGGTTTTCACTCTACTCTACACTCGTAAACTGATTACAGTAGAAATGAAAGTCAATTCAATTAAAGGCTTTTTAAATTATTGTTGAATTAAATTAGTGATCTGGATTGGGGCGGCACGGTGGCTTAGTGGTTTGTCATGTTCTCCTCTCAGCGTTAGGGATTCCAGGTTCGATTCCCAATCTGGGTGGAGTTTCCATGTTCTCCCCGTGTCCGCGTGGGTTTCCTCCCACAGTCCAAAAACATGGATCAAGTCGATTGAGTTCTCCAAATTGCCCCATATAGAGTGTGTCTGTGTGAGTGAGTGTGTGTCCAATGATAGATTTGCACCCTGTCCTGGGTCTATCTGCCCAGCGCCCAAAACGTTCTCCCCTGGATGGGCATGGGGAACAGCCCCCCCCCCCCCCGTGACTCTAATATATAGGATAAAGCGGAAGATAATGAATGAATGAATGATCTGGATTTGTTGTTAATGATCATATCATTTTCAATAAGCACATTCATCCCCTTATTAATCCATCCATTATCTTCCACTTTATCCTATATTGGGTTCGCAGGGGGGGGTTCCCCATGCCCATCCAGGGGAGAACGTTTCGGGCGCTGGGCAGTTACACCCAGGACAGGACGCCAATCCATCCACACACTCACTCACACAGACACATTCTATATGGGGCAATTTAGAGTACTCAATTGACTTGATCCATGTTTTTGGACTGTGGGAGGAAACCGGAGAACCCGGAGGAAACCCACGCGGACACGGGGAGGACATGGAAACTCCACCCAGATGGGGATTCGAACCGGGAATCCCTAGCGCTGAGAGGAGAACGTGCTAAACACTAAGCCACCGTGCCGCTCCCCTTAAATAAAAGGGTTTCGGGGTTGAGGACATGGCTCACTGTCCAGTACATAATCCACCATGACCTCATCAGTCACGACTGTCCAATGAAGAAGTTCACATTTAGCCTGGGCTATTTTTTGGCACACAAAAAAAAAAGTGTTTAATCACAGAAGTGTGTTAATCATCAGATGTGCGGCGGGGCATCGAGTGAGCCGCCGCATGCCTTTAGCTCGTTTCTGCAGAACGGCAGAACGATGGCGGGACGGTGTTAGACAGGAAAAGCATAGGACGTGATTCTGCAGACCGTCAAGCAGAAATGAAGTGAAGGCGCAGCTGCTCGCCTGATCGATTACCTGTGACATGTAGCGCAGACGACATACACTGCAAGCGGTAGACACTTGGCCGTCCGTCTCAGGACACACAAACACGCACAGAGACAATCAGCAAAACAATACATACATCGAGACACTGACAGAGAGGCGAGCTGGCATGAAGTCCCTCAAAACACTCAAAACTAACAACGATCAGTTATACCAGACCTGCTCACTGAAAACGTAGTGTAAATGTAATGACTGTAACCCCCCCCCACCCCCATCCCGTCAGGGCAGGGGAAACGGGAGACGACTTACAGTCAGAGTTCCGATTCAGATTTGTATAAAATGTAAACCTTCTTTTTCATTCTTTTTAAGGTTTCTAAATAAATATATTGACTATACACGATTTCATACAAAACCTATGTACATATATTTACAGCTGTGTAAAATCACACCCATCAAACTACCTTGTCTTACATTAGCAGATATATAAATGGAACTATTCTTTAGTGTCCTGGCTCACTTGCAGCTGGTAAAGGGGAGGTATATCTGAATATTGTGTGTATCCACAATAACCACGTATTTCTAACCTACAGCAAGTTTTATTATTGATTACAGAACTCAGACTTCATCTTGTTCTTCATAATGTGCATTTTGGAACAGACAACGAAACAATGTGGTTGCGGTTTTGGACTATATATAAATAAAATGACAAATGTTTAGAAATAGTGTATGTATGACATGTCTTGCTTTTCCATATCGCCCAGGCACACCGGGTGTCTATGTGTTCGGCCCCCCCATTGCCCAGCCGCTAAGTTGGTTTTTAAGAGTTTGGAAGCTTTTCTTGGTCTGAAAAATCAGATCCCCAGATCCACCTCCCCCAGCACCCCCCAGCCCCTCAGTTTGACCTGATTGGCCGAAGCCGTCCATCTCCCGCATCTCCTTGTTCATCTTGGCTATTCGAAGGCTGTGAGGAAAAAAGAGAGAGAGAGAGAGAGAGTAATTAAAAGTCAAATAAATACCTAGATTATTATTATGTGCACACAAACATATACCGTATTTTCCAGACTATAAGGCGCACCTAAAAACCAAAAATTTTACCAGAAATCGGACTTGCGCCTTATAATCCGGTGCGCCTTATACGTGTACTGAGTTCCAAAATCTATAAAAGTATTGTTTAGGGGTGAGCTACAATATTCGCTGATTCGACGATTCGATTCGGAGAACCGTAGTCGACTATGAACCTCATAGTCCAATGTACCATTTAGACCACATGGGGGTGTCCATGGCTGCTGCTAAGCATTAGTTTTTACATGAAATGTCTTTGTTTTCGTTATATATATAGCCTTTTGTCAAATAAAATCATCCTAATTTCTAGAAAAAAAAAAGAAAAACAATAAAAAAGGTTTTCTTTTGTTAGAAAAACAAGTAAAATATAAAAACAAAATCTTTTTTAAAAAACACGCTTATAGTGCCATCTTGTGGTGAAATTTTAACTGATTCGACTATAGTCGAATCAGTAAAAATTTCACCACAAATTTTGTGGCTATCAGTCGACTATAGGGAAAATCTGACCAATCAGATTCGACTACGAAAATCTGTAGTTGAATACAGTCCTAGTATTGTTGTGCGACCGGGTGGTTTTTTCCACACATCACCGCCCTGCTGATCTGTGACTCCATGCGCGCTCATCTCACAGAAAAGCCGAGTGAAGAAACTTAATTCGGAGCTCGCCGTCATTCCGGGAGGATTAAATAAAGAACTCCGACCGCTGGACATCGGTGTAAACGGGGCGTTTAAAGTAAAGTTGCGGGCGGCGTGGGAGCGATGGATGATAGACGGTGAACACACGTTTACTAAAACTCGGGAGGCGGCGGCGGGGCGAGTTCCGCCACCGTCTGTGAATGGATTGTGGAAGCCTGGGCTGAGGTTTCTGCTGTAACCGTCGTCCGAGCTTTCACGAAAGCCGGCGTCGTCGCCGAACGGCCGCCCGGAGACGAGACGGACTCGGACATCGATGAGAGGGAACACCGGAGTGCTCGATAGTGAAACAGCTTTTTAATTCAGACACAGAAGACGAGGACTCTGATGGATTTGTGGGAGAAGAGAGATTAAAAATAATGTGTGTTTTGTCAAGTAGTAGAATAAACTTCAATTATAAATCAGCGTTTTGCATCCTTTACTTTTCTTGTAGATCGTATGTTTTAGCGAGTGCCTTATAATACGCTGCCGTACAGAATAAGTACCGTACAGAAATAGAGTCCGTAATTCAGACTGCGCCTTATAGTACGGTGCGCCTTATACATGGCTCAAATACAGAAACAGACCCCGTAATTCAGACTGTGCCTTATAATACTTATGGTACCTTATGGTCCGGAAAAATACAGTAGATATAATAAATGCCTTTAAGCTTAAGTTAAATTTTACAATTACAAATTATTTACAAAGCAGTTTAATGCATTATCAATGTACATCTCATAATTCCAACGATTTCCCAACCCCTTACTTACAGAGTCACAATGTCAGCATTGGCGCTGTCTACAGCTATAGAGATGGGGTCTTTTTGGTTGATGTCCTTTGCGTTGTAATCAGCTCCTCTTTTCAGAAAAAGACAGACCAACCTGCAAAACACAAAGAATCATCAAAATTCAATTCAGGACCTTTTTGCTGAGAGGATTAAATTTAGGTTATATATATTCATTCATTCATCCATTATCTTCCGCTTTATCCTCTATTAGGGTCGCGGTGGGGTTCCCCATGCCCATCCAGGGGAGAACGTCTCGGGCGCTGGGCAGATACACCCAGGACAGGGCGCCAATCTATCACTGGGCACACACTCACTCACACAGACACACTCTATATGGGGCAATTTGGAGAACTCAATTGACTTGATCCATGTTTTTGGACTGTGGGAGGAAACCGGAGAACCCGGAGGAAACCCACGCGGACACGGGGAGAACATGGAAACTCCACCCAGATGGGGATTCGAACCGGGAATTGTCCCAAAGCAGCTTTTTTTAAAGTTTAGTTTTTTTTTTTTTTTTTTTTAGTGAAACGACAGTGGAAAAACACTGTGTGTGTGTGTGTGTGTGTGTGTGTGTGTGTGTGTGTGTTTACCCTGTATGTCCCAGTATAGTTGCATGGTGTAAAGGTCCTCTTCCATTGGCGTCACCCTGGTTTACATTGGCACCATTCTGCAGCAGAAACTCACACGCTGCGAGTGAATTCTGAAGAGATAAACAGATAAACAGTCTTATTCACAAAAAAAGTTCAAATTTTTTATATACAGTTTACATAAAATAAGACAAAAAACGTGCAGTTTTGAATTATTTGATTGATAACAAATAGGGATAAAATGCTATAAGACCTTTTAATTTCAACATAAAGAAATATTCATTCCTTCATTCATTATCTTCCGCTTTATCCTCTATTAGGGTCGCGGTGGGGTTCCCCATGCCCATCCAGGGGAGAACGTCTCGGGCCCAGGACAGGGCGCCAATCCATCGCTGGGCACACACTCACTCACACAGACACACTCTATATGGGGCAATTTGGAGAACTCAATTGACTTGATCCATGTTTTTGGACTGTGGAAGGAAACCGGAGAACCCGGAGGAAACCCACGCGGACACGGGGAGAACATGGAAACCCAGATGGGGATTCGAACCGGGAATCCCTAGCGCTGAAAGGAGAACGTGCTAAACACTATGCCAACCGTGCCGCCCATAAAGAAATATTTTTGAGTAAAAAAGAAATAAAACCTTTATGAAATACAAAATATAGGAATGAAAAGATTAATCGATTTTGTGATTAATTACAACTAAAAACTTTACTATTAATAAATCTTAAGAACATCTCAACATCATGATGAGGACATTTATATGTATTATGCCTGTCTGTTACTTTGTCGGCGGCACGGTGGCTTAGTGGTTGGCATGTTCTCCTCTCAGCACTAGGGATTCCCTGTTCGAATCCCCATCTGGGTGGAGTTTCCATGTTCTCCCCGTGTCCGCGTGGGTTTCCTCCGGGTTCTCCGGTTTCCTCCCACAGTCCAAAAACTTGGATCAAGTCAATTGAGTTCTCCAAATTGCCCCATATAGAGTGTGTGTGTGAGTGAGTGTGTGCCCAGCGATGGATTGGTGTCCTGTCCTGGGTGTATCTGCCCAGCGCCCGAAACGTTCTCCCCTGGATGGGCATGGGGAACCCTACCGCGACCCTAATAGAGGATAAAACGGGAGATAATGAATGAATGAATGAATGAATGTTACTTTGTCCTTACAGGAAAAACCTAGTTTTCCTCAACTGAATATGAATATATGCTTTAAATTATTTTGTTTCTCACCAAATAATTCAGTACTTGGTGTAAACAATCAGCAAAAGCCCTGCATTGTCTTTGTTCAATTACAAAATCATCCTTTCCTTTGATTTCTTACTTTTGGGTCAAGTTAATTATTGCAATAATTATTAATTTTTGATAATAATTGTACCATGAAGGCGGCACGGTGGCTTAGTGGTTAGCACGTTGGCCTCTCAGTGCTAGGGATTCCCGGTTCGAATCCCCATCTGGGTGGAGTTTCCATGTTCTCCCCGTGTCCGCGTGGGTTTCCTCCGGGTTCTCCGGTTTCCTCCCACAGTCCAAAAACATGGATCAAGTCAATTGAGCTCTCCAAATTGCCCCATATAGAGTGTGTGTGTATGAGTGAGTGTGTGCCCAGCGATGGATTGGCGCCCTGTCCTGGGTGTATCTGCCCAGCGCCCGAGACGTTCTCCCCTGGATAGGCATGGGGAACCCCACCGCGACCCTAATAGAGGTCGTCTCATCACTAAATCATCCAGAGCACAGAGATGGCCATACAGCACGTCTGTAGCTATAAGTGTTACCTCCAGTGAAACCCATAACCTTTAGATTGATAGCCCAACACCGTAACCACTAAGTTGCCACACCCACTCGCTTATGAGGCCCGAAAAAGCCGAACACGCAGCCTCACCACGGTCGCTGCCTGAATCAGCGGCGTTTTGCTCTGTTCTCCCACATTCACCCAGTTTACATCAGCCCCATGAGCCAGAGCATCCGCCATCACGGGGAAGTGCTGAAGTGCTGCAGAGCGGTACAGAAGAGCCCCTGGATGAAGGCCACTTAAATCTTCCTCCTCGTCTTCCTCATCTGCAAGAGTAAAAAACACACAATAAATGATTCAGAAGTCATGATTATGAATAGAAATAGCAACAAGTTCACATGTAGGGTATTTTTTATACATGCTTCTTAATAATGAAAGTTTTTTCATTCATATCATTGAATTAGATCTAGAGGCACGGTGGCTTAGTGATTAGCATGTTCTCCTCTCAGCGCTAGGGATTCCCGGTTCGAATCCCCATCTGGGTGGAGTTTCCATGTTCTCCCCGTGTCTGTGTGGGTTTCCTCCGGGTTCTCCGGTTTCCTCCCATAGTCCAAAAACATGGATCAAGGTCAATTGAATTCTCAAAATTGTCCCATATAGAGTGTGTGTGAGTGAGTGTGTGCCCAGCGATGGATTGGCGCCCTGTCCTGGGTCTATCTGCCCAGCGCCCGAGACGTTCTCCCCTGGATGGGCAAGGGGAACCCCACCGCGACCCTAATAGAGGATAAAGCGGGAGATAATGAATGAATTAGATCTAGCGGCACGGTGGCTTAGTGGTTAGCATGTTCTCCTCTCAGCACTAGGGATTCCCGGTTCGAATCCCCATCTGGGTGGAGTTTCCATGTTCTCCCCGTGTCTGTGTGGGTTTCCTCCGGGTTCTCCGGTTTCCTCCCACAGTCCAAAAACATGGATCAAGTCAATTGAGTTCTCCAAATCACCCCATATAGAGTGTGTGTGTGTGAGTGAGTGTGTGCCCAGCGATAGATTGGCGCCCTGTCCTGGGTGTATCTGCCCAGCGCCCGAAACGTTCTCCCCTGGATGGGCATGGGGAACCCCACCGCGACCCTAATAGAGGATAAAGCAGAAGATAATGAATGATTGAATGAATTGGATCTACACTCACATCCCACACAGCAAATAATTTCATGAAAATGAACCCATTACTAAATGATTTGTTATTTATTTTACTGTAGTGATGTCATATGAATGTATGTTGCTTAATTCATTGCCAGTTAAACTAAAAAAGCTTTTCTTTCATAACAAGGTCATTCCTCAGTGCAGTGAACTGAATGTGTGAGACCTTTTTGAGATCCAGTACTGTTCTTCATGATTTCACTCGGGGTCAGACCTGCAGAAGACATCACATGATATTAGTTCACATAGAAAACATTTTTTTGCTAAAGGCCATTGCACAGATTTGAAAAGATCTTTCTTACACTATTTGCACGGTGTGTGTGTGTGTGTGTGTGTAATATTTTATGTGAACGAGTGTGTGTTTGTGTAAATCTATATGTCCTGTACGTCTGCATGTATGTGACCTGTGTTGTGTGGCAGGGTCGATCTACTGGGTTTGGGTTTGAGGGGAGGACGGGTTTTTTCTTGTGTGGTTGCTCGTAGGCGGCGTGCGCTGGAGCGCCGCAGGGGCGTCCCGCGGCCCGTCTCAGGAAGCTTGTGAATAAATTTCTTCTCCACATATTTGGAGCGTATCCATGACTCCTTATCCCGCCTGAGAACAGAGCAAAGAATGTACACCGTCACGCTTCAACACAACACCAATAAACCGCTCTCACCAACACAGATTACAAAGATCAAACGGCATGCATTTAATACAGCAACGTTTTACCTTTGATTTCTCTCTGATGTGCGTTAAAGAAAAACAGTGATGTCAGCATAATCATTTTATTTTGAGGTATTAATATATAGAGTATAGTTTGCTGTGAAAATGAGTTTACTTAATAAAACGGTGCATGAGATATTTATTATGATTTTATGTACACATGACTGTTGTAAAATTATCGTGATATATAAACACATGTACACACACACACACACACACACACACACACACACACACACACACACACACACACACACACAAGGAAATCAAAAACAGACAGCAAACACAAAAGTAAACAACACTGACAGACATATCTTCTGAATAAATAGCCGAAAATGTCCATCTACACACTGGACCCTCTTGCAAAAAGCATATTATTAGCATATTTTTAATGTTCATGTAGATGCTCTGAGACGTTTGTCTATATAATAAATTATAATATATATATATATATATATATATATAAATAATGTATTTGGATGGGTGGTACGGTGACTTAGTGGTTAGCATGTTCTCCTCTCAGCACTAGGGATTCCCGGTTCGAATCCCCATCTGGGTTGAGTTTCCATGTTCTCCCCGTGTCCGCGTGGGTTTCCTCCGGGTTCTCCGGTTTCCTACCACAGTCCAAAAACATGGATCAAGCCAATTGAGTTCTCCGAATTGCCCCATATAGAGTGTGTCTGTGTGAGTGAGTGTGTGCCCAGCGATGGATTGGCGCCCTGTGCTGGGTGTGTCTGCCCAGCGCCCGAAACGTTCTCCCCTGGATGGGCATGGGGAACCCCACCGCGACCCCAATAGAGGATAAAGCGGAAGATAATGAATGAATGAATAATGTATTTGGTTATTTTCATACACTGACTGCTCACTCTGCAGTGCAGTGTTAAGAAAGCACCACCAGAGGGCAGATGGAAAAATAGAACATTAAAGTAAAGCTCTAGAACAGGGCTGGGCAACATAAGAAACTGTCAAACCAACGGGCTAAACCTAATATCAAAAACTATAAAGCTCTTGTATTGTATGCAGTGCACATCATTCCTGTAACACACATGTAATGCTCTCAATTTAAAGAAGGCCGTTACAGTTTGTAGATGTACAGATGTGGCCCTGCGGCTGTAAAATGCCCAGTTGCTTTGAGAACTCTGGTAAGGGGTGCAAAGATTTTTAATTACTCTTTTCCAATGACAATTTGTTTAAGACAAAATGTATTTGACTTGGAGACCAGTTATCTAATTTACATGGTTTACAAAAGGTTCATATTGAAATGACTGTAAAGTTGGAGATAATATTGAATATAGTATTATTACAATTTTGTCAGAAAGTGTCAAAGCTGGAGCTTAAACCTTTAAATATCTGCTGAAAATATTGAGTACATTTAACAAGCCGGTTACAACGATGAAAGAAAGGCTTTAAAATGTCTTCAAAAACATGAAACTAAAATTAAAATGTCTTCGAATGGCGTAACGGTAAAATAGTTTTTGTGAAAGTGTTATATGGAGTAAAAACATGAACTGTTTGCATTGTGATGAACGGTATTTATTATTTTTTATTGTTTTATTATCTTTTCAGGATACACTTTTTACCTTGGGCTGGAAGGATGTGGTTTCTTAA
This sequence comes from Corydoras sp. C115, assembly GCA_019802505.1. NCBI lineage: Eukaryota > Metazoa > Chordata > Actinopteri > Siluriformes > Callichthyidae > Corydoras > Corydoras sp. C115. The sequence continues at coordinate 1,540,596 of JAFMOC010000087.1, read as the reverse complement.
TGGTGATTTCATCAATGCGAGCTTCATAGATCCGGTTAATAGCAGTGTTTCCTAACTCGCACATTAGCTAGAAAGACAGACACACACACACACACACACACACACACACACACACACACACACACACAGAGCTTTATATTAAGGTGTGATTTTTTTATCTCTACATTCATCTGGTAGCTGAAATAAACACATTTCTTAGGAAGGACAAAATAATCACACCTACGAGCTCAATAGACATGGCGCAACCTGCTTATAAACCCAAAGAGAAGGATGTGATGTAGAAATTTGCATTTCCTGACAATTTTTATAAGTTACTCCCTTAAAATTCTCTAAAACAATCAGCCACTTTTCTTTTTATTAAAATTGTACTTGAAAGACTTCTGCAATTGGAATGAATCCAAATGCACAGATGCAAAATAACCGAATCCTTTAAATGGCAGAGCTGCAAACTGACTGTTAATGAAACACTTAAGTGTTTTAAAGTATAAACTTTAATTAAACAAGCTGCTTTCCTTCTGTGTTACAGGGCTGTGCTCATCTGCAGCCTTAATCAAATCAATGCATCATCGGTTTGCATGTTAACACAATATGAAAGCCTGGATTAGACGTGTGTAGAGAAAAGTGAGGTGCTGAGAGGTGCAGGCATTTTTACTTTGACCAGCTCCGGCTCCCACGAGTCCAGCGTTAGAGAGCGAACTTTGGAAAAGTGGACACCAAGACTCCTACAAGTCAGAACAACATGGGTACAAGTAATAAGTACAGTGGTGTAGAGAAGGTGTCATGTGGTGAGGATGTAAACTTGAATATTAACTCTGAATATTAACATTGTATGTCCTCTAGTAGGGTCGCGGGAGGGGGGGGGGGGTTCCCCATGCCCATCAAGGGGAGAACGTTTTGGGCGCTGGGCAGATACACCCAGGACAGGACAGCAATCTATCACTGGGCACACACTCACTCACACAAACACACTCTATATGGGGCAATTTGGAGAACTCAATTGACTTGATCCATGTTTTTGGACTGTGGGAGGAAACCGGAGAACCCGGAGGAAACCCACGCAGACACGGGGAGAACATGGAAACTCCACCCAGATGGGGATTCGAACCGGGAATCCCTAGTGCTGAGAGGAGAACATGCCAACCACTAAGCCACCGTGCCGCCCATTCATTCATTATCTTCCGCTTTATCCTATTAGGGTCGCGGTGGGGTTCCCCATGCCCATCCAGGGGAGAACGTCTCGGCCGCTGGGCAGATAGACCCAGGACAGGGCGCCAATCCATCACTGGGCACACACTCACTCACACAGACACACTCTATATGGGGAAATTTGGAGAACTCAATTGACTTGATCCATGTTTTTGGACTGTGGGAGGAAACCGGAGAACCCGGAGGAAACCCACGCGGACACGGGGAGAACATGGAAACTCCACCCAGATGGGGATTCGAACAGGGAATCCCTAGTGCTGAGAGGCGAACGTGCTGACCACTAAGCCACCGTGCCGCTCCATTGTATAGATGGAATGAGTAAATATTCATGTGAACAAATGTGTGTGTGTGTGTGTGTGTGTGTGTGTGTGTGTGTGTGTCCACATAGTATAATACCTGTGTATACCAGAGCAGGTGATACAGAGTGTTATGCCCAGATTAATAGAGGCCCAGTCCGGTCCTGGTTCTCCACAGTCACAGCAGTGTCCATTTCCGGGTATTCCCTGAACCTCATCCAGAGCCTTAAGACCTGAGCCCTGCTTTTCTTCACTCCCCAAACTAAGACTGCTTGCTGATACGGAGCTGCAGCGCACCCTCTGATCAATGTACACACACACACACACACACACACACACACACACACACACACACACATATATATACACTATTTACTATGTATTCACATAACATACAGGGCAGCGACCACAAGGCCACAAGCTAAAAGATATGCACAGCTGTAAAAAGTGCTATATGAATAAATGACTTGAACTATAAATAGAAAAGAAACCACTTTCATTTTAAAGGTACACCCAAGGCTTTTGGTGAATACAAAATTTGTTCTAAACCTCAACATTTTAATCAAATGAAATTATACTTATGCTTGATCTTATTGATTGGTTCTGGTCCACACTAATCAAATGGATTGTTCTGCATCCACCAAAAACATGAGGAGGACATGCATCCAGACTTTGTTTTCTGTGATGTAGCGGTCTCTATGAGTCTATATTATGGGAAAAAATTGAGGACCCACTACAAACACTCAAGCCAACATGCCTGAACTGAAAATAACTCCCAGCTATCTCTTTCTTTTAGTGATTTCTGGATGTTTTCCTGTGAGTTGTTAACAACACTGGCTCTGAACAGTATATTGGACTATAGGGCATTTGTGCTTGTATGAGTAATTGTTTACTGGAAGAAAACAAAGAACATTTGTGAGTCACACTGGATAAAGTGGTCAACTAAATGCTGTAAAGGTCTAAGAACATTAAGCTTATACTGTATTATTATTATTGAAATGTGTATCATCTGTACAAGCTGTATATAATCAGTCTGTTTAATTCCTCCCTCAGTAATACAAATTTGATGTGCAATAATGTCATCAAGTATTCACGTGTGCAATACTATATTATACTATCACCTCACCTGACCCCCCTAAGTGTGTGTATGTGTATGTATATATATATATACACACACACACATATATAAATTGCCACACACACACATATTATATATATATATATATATATATATATATATATATATATATATATATATATATATATATATATATATATATATATATATATATATATATATATATATATATATATATATATATAAATGTATGTATGTATATATATATATATATATATAAAATGTTTGTAATGTGTGTAGTGTGTGTGTGTGTGTATATATATATATATATATATATATATATATATATATATATATATATATATATATATATATACACATACACACACATATATAAAATTGCCACATTATTATTATTATTATTATGTATTATTATTATGTGTGTGTGTATATATATATATATATATATATATATATATATATATATATATATATATATATATATATATACATATATATATAAAACATTGTACACATGCCACTTTACTGTTCATTTATTGCATATATTTATTGCACTTAATATAAATTTTTTTATACATGTTTTGTATATATAAACACGTCTAATGGAACATCTGTAGAAACTGCAATTCCCCCTCAGGGATTATTAAAGTGTTCTGATTCTGAAAAAAATAAATCACATCATGTCAGGTGCAGATCCCAACACTATAGCAGCATGTATAACTTTCCCCGGCTCAGCACTTCCACGATGCCCAATTTATTTGGGCTAATCAGTATAGCTCACACTAACAACTGCTGAGATGATGAGAAAATAATCAGAGGAGCGCCACATTGGTGTGTAGGTGATTAAATATGTCTTACGGGGCTCTGTGTGTCCTCTCTCCTCTCCTGAAATGCTGAGGCGATGCTGTTCTGCACAGCGCTCATCCAGCCTTGCTGCTGCCGCTCGGAATCTGCCTGCAACAGACAGCTCCTGCACACACACCCAAAAACATTACCTATATACTGATATGAATGTACATCTAATAAGAAATGTGCTTTTCCATGCTGTTAAGTTAATTACGGTCTCATTAATTAATAACAGATTTTTGTAAATAGTTATTTCAAGCCCAGCTTGACAGCAATGTACAGACACAGGTGGAGCAGCAATCCAGAACCCGCTCGGAATTATAGAGACCTGATAAGTCTGAATTGAAGGTTTCTACTCCAGCTTTGCAACAGCAGGTTCCATCAGAAAAATGGAAACTCCACTCAGATTGGGATTCGAACCTGGATCCCCAGCGCTGAGAGGAGAACATGCTAATCACTAAGCCACCGCGCTGGCTAGTGTATTTATTAGTTTTAATCACAATTTTAAATTGACTTCTAATATCTATTTTGCATTATTAAATTGTTCAAGAGGGCGGCACGGTGGCTTAGTGGTTAGCATGTTCTCCTCTCAGCGCTAGGGATTCCCGGTTCGAATCCCCATCTGGGTGGAGTTTCCATGTTCTCCCCGTGTCGGCGTGGGTTTCCTCCGGGTTCTCTGGTTTCCTCCCACAGTCCAAACCCCCCGCGACCCTAGTAGAGGATAAAGACAATGGATGGATGGAACTTGTTCAAGGGATTTTTTGGATTGTGTTCCCCAAAACCTCTCACAAACTTACTTGGAGGGAGAGACAACCTCAAAACAGAACCGTCGCTCCTGTTCAGTGCAAGGCTTCACTGTGCACAAGCGCAAGTCTTCCACCACCACAGTGGGCTGCTCCTTTACAAGACATGAACAAATCAGCTGAGTAAACACGAGCCATGACAACAGGACTTTAAAGGTGAATGTAGAGAGCTCACGTGAACCGTACTTTGAATTTCTTTTGGTAGACCAGTTGGTTTTTCTGAATAGAAAACCAGCGTCTGCAATGAGCACCCACACAAACACACACACACACAAACAACACAACTACTGCATCAAGCAAATCATTGTTGTGGCATCAATGGCATCAATGGCTTAAAAACAACAGCAGCTTTTTGGCCCAGAAAGCAGAGTGAGACAAAGATGACAAGCACTCGTGATCTCCATTTAAATACAGCTGCCAACATAAAGTAGTGAATACAAACGGTCACCGTAATGGGGTCAAGATGATGAAAAAGTACATAAAGCTGAAGGAAGCTGAATGTATGGTACCTGCTCCATGTTTTAAAGGCATTGCTGGCCCTCTTGTAAAGGTAGCCCTCCATCGCGATGCCACTGGACGCATCTGGATTGAAGTCCAATATTGATTCGTCATAAGATTCGTCCTGGTAACAGCATCACACACGTGGGCAGGTCAGTAAACACACACATACTGGCTCAATAACAAAGAAATGATACAAGCAGTAACGAAAACGACAACGACAGTGGCTCGGAAACGTGTCAACAAGAACCAGAATGAGCTCAAATGAAGCTGTTTATTAATATGACAATACAAATTCTATTGTTTACAATATTACAAAGCATGGGGTTTTTTGGAAATTTCCCCTGGATTTATGTGACTGTGATTCTGGGGGATTCCTTATTGCCACCTAATTTACATACTACATACTATTAACTCATTTATGTGTTAATACTGATTTTACACTATAGTAAAACTGAACGTCACACACGGTGGCTTAGTGGTTAGCATGGTCTCCTCTCAGCACTAGGGATTCCCGGTTCGAATCCCCATCTGGGTGGAGTTTCCTTGTTCTCCCCGTGTCGGCGTGGGTTTCCTCCGGCTTCTCCGGTTTCCTCCCACAGTCCAAAAAACATGGATCAAGTCAATTGAGTTCTCCAAAATGCCCCATATAGAGTGTGTATGTCTGTGTGAGTGAGTGAGTGTGTGCCCAGTGATAGATTGGCGTCCTGTCCTGGGTGTATCTGCCCAGCGCCCGAAACGTTCTCCCCTGAAGGGGCATGGGGAACCCCCCCCACCCCCCCGCGACCCTAATATAGGATTAAGCGGAAGATAATAGATGGATGGATGGATGAAAGTCCCACAGGACTCATAAGATTGTATGAAATTGCAATTTGTAATAAATGTATTCTTTTTTTATAAAAAAAACAAAGGTTATAATGGTGTTTACAATGCCCACACTGCACATTATGAAACATCACCTGGACACTGCTATTCACTTTTTATTTATTAAGCAGCAAAATTCAATAAAACATTAAAACTGTAACCTGTTCCTTTCATGAGTCTAACTGTTTTTTTGTTGTTGTTTTTTTAAGTAAGCTGTTTCCTGTAAATGGTTCAAAGCTTTAATGTCCTGTAGAGAAAGTATGCTTTAAAAAGTGGAGGGCCTCTTTCACACTTGTACTGCAAACCTAAACAAAGTGTGAACTCTGCTGTGTGCTGCACGCAGATGTGCTGCAGGTGAAGAACACCTGGACCTGATTAAACAGTCCACATCAGGAGCTCATGTGAATAAAGCACTACAAGCAGAAGTTTACAACGCCCCCTGAGATGAACTGATATATTGATAGATCCTCTATGATCTCACTGGTGCTCTTTTTGGGCACCGCAATATCAGATGCTGCTTTACAAACCAGAGACCCATGTAGAGACTACAGTCCCTCTCTCTCTGTATCACAGTGTAACCAGCAAAACCAATTTACAGTCATACACTGTGAACATCTCACATAACTGTGGGACCCACTGGCACACGTGTAAATCATTAAATATCAAAGTAAAGACATGTCCTATGGTTAGAGTTAGGTTACGGCTGGAGTTAGGTCAAGGTAGGGGCGGTAGTATTTATTATGTTTGTGTCTATGAATTAAGTGTGTGTAAGTGTGTGTGTGTGTGTGTGTGTGTGTGTGTGTGTGTGTACACCAGGTATACAGAACACTCACATGTGGTGACCTTATGTATCCCTGCATGTAGTCCCCACCAACTAAATCATTCAGTTTTAAGTTATATATGGTTATGGTTAAGGCGTTTAGCATGTTCTCCTCTCAGCACTAGGGATTCCCGGTTCGAATCCCCATCTGGGTGGCGTTTCCATGTTCTCCCCGTGTCCGCGTGGGTTTCCTCCGGGTTCTCCGGTTTCCTCCCACAGTCCAAAAACATGGATCAAGTCAATTGAGTTCTCCAAAATTGCCCCATATAGAGTGTGTTTGTGTGAGTGAGTGTGTGCCCAGCATAGATTGGCGTCCTGTCCTGGGTGTATCTGCCCAGCGCCCGAGACGTTCTCCCCTGGATGGGCATGGGGAACCCCCCCACAACCCTAATATAGGATAAAGCGGAAGATAATGAAGGAATGAATGAACTTGTTCAAGACGCTTCCATGCTCTCTCCGCGTCCGTGTGGATTTCCTCCGGGTTCTCCGGTTTCCCCCCACAGTCCAAAAACATGGATCACGTCAATTGAATTCTCCAAATTGCCCCATATAGAGTGTGTTTGTGTGAGTGAGTGTGTGCCCAGTGATAGATTGGCGCCCTGTCCTGGGTGTATCTGCCCAGCGACCGAGACGTTCTCCCCTGGATGGGCATGGGGAACCCTACCCCCCCCCCCCCGACCCTAATAGAGGATAAAGCGGGAGATAATGGATGAATGAATGGTTAATGTTAGGGGGTTGTGTTCATGGCTATGGTTTGGGTAAGGTTAAACCAAATGAATGGAAACCTATGTAAGCTACCCACAATGCATACAAACGTGTGTGTGTCTGTGTTTGTGTGTGTTTGGGGGGGGAGGGTTGACTATTGGTAAGACGGTAAAATAATTCTAATGATTCTCAGATCATGAACTTTGGCCCAATACTCATTTTTGGCCAATTATTTTCCAAAGCTGATGGTCCACACCGTATTCATCATTTATTGTCTGGTTTATTTTGGTTAGTTCACGTCAGTTTACCAGCAAACCGAGTAAACCGAGCTCTGCAGCCATCTACAACCTGTTTTACTAGAAAAAGCTTGAGAAAGGGTTAAATATTAGTCAGCAGCATTGTTACGTTATTGATGGGAAAGGGAGGGTGATTACCTTCTTCTTAATCTCCGCATGTCTTTGTTCCATGTCCCTTTTCTCTCGTGCAGAATCCAAAACTAGCTGTGTGTACTGTGAGAAATAGAAAGATACAGGGAGGGAGAAAAGGGGAGGGAGCGAGAAAAAGAGGCCTTTATTCTACTAATCCACATCCGAAGCGCACACATCTGGAGATGAAAACATCTTTACAAAGCAAACTCAGAAATAAAGCATTGAACTCGGCAGTTTTTCAGAAAGCGATTTCCAGGTGAGCCAAACGTTGGCCTGAATTTCAGCTCAAAGTCTGGGTCAGCTCAAGACCTCCAGGAACGGGAAGCAGGAGGCGCTGACGCTCAACTAATTTCCTGTTCGGGTCAACAGGTTTGTGAGGCTCATTTCTCATTTTAAGTTTTAAAGCAGAACATGAATCCTGATTAAAAGGTAATAACTTCGTTATTTATTTTTACACCATGAGATACAGTAGGTGGCTTAAGGGTTAGCATGTTCTCCTCTCAGCACTAGGCATTCCCGGTTCGAATCCCAATCTGGGTGGAGTTTCCATGTTCTCGTGGGTTTCTCGTGTTCTCGTGGGTTTCCTCCGGGTTCTCCGGTTTCCTCCCACAGTCCAAAAACATGGATCAATCAATTGAGTTCTCCAAATTGCCCCATATAGAGTATGTGTGTGAGTGAGTGAATGAGTGTAACCAGTGATAGATTGGCGTCCTGTCCTGGGTCTATCTGCCCAGCGCCCGAAACGTTCTCCCCTGGATGGGCATGGGGAACCCCCCCGCAACCTTAATAGAAGATAAAGCGGAAGATAATGGATGGATATTTACAGTGATAGGGCGGCACGGTGGCTTGGTGTTTAGCATGTTCTCCTCTCAGCACTAGGGATTCCCGGTTCGAATCCCCATCTGGGTGGAGTTTCCATGTTCTCCCCGTGTCCACGTGGGTTTCCTCCGTGTTCTCCGGTTTCCTCCCACAGTCCAAAAACATGGATCAAGTCAATTGAGTTCTCCAAATTGCCCCATATAGAGTGTGTCTGTGTGAGTGAGTGTGTGCCCAGCGATAGATTGGCGTCCTGTCCTGGGTGTATCTGCCCAGCGCCCGAAACGTTCTCCGCTGGATGGGCATGGGGAACCCCCCCGCGATCCTAGACAGCAGCACTGCTGCACTAAAACCCCCCCTCACAGCATCAGTGTCACTGCAGAACTGACAATAAACAATCCACAACCCAAATGATTCCTGTTCTGTGATGCTCCTGACCAACAGAGAACCGAGAACCAACAGGGGACTAACAACAACAAAGAACACAGATGGACAACAGTCTGTAATTGTAAAGTCCATCTATATGATAAGTGGAGAATATTAAATTAAATAGGATCTCATTATAATCTACAATAAAGGGGGTCGGTCCATTCATTCATTCAGTGTTCTATAGATATCACAGCCATTGAAGCCACAGATACCCCGCCCCCAACACTGTAACATTTTGCAGTTACTATTTTAGTACGTGTCCACATGGCAACACTTTCCCTTTCCTTTCCTTATGCTTTTCCTGTAGGACTGGGGCCTACACACATTTACACATATTCACAGCCACCTTGTCATTTCCAGGCCAATAGACCTGCACGCATGTTTAAACTACAGGCGGGCAAAACCAGGAGAACCCAGAGAAAAAAAAAAAAACTACACTACATCAGCATGAAAATAACATGCAAAAACCGCCTGAAGCTGAGAATCGAAGCTTACAGAACAGGAACTGGGTGATATTTGCGTTATTAAAGCTGTAAACATGGTCAAGTCAAGGTACTAAATTCAATTCACAACTTTGTAATTTACTTTGTAAAAGTTACTTTGTAATTTTTGGAATTAGTCGTACAATAGTAAAAAAAAACCTGGCTTTAAAGAAGGTTGGCATCACCCCTAGTGGTGACACAGTGGAACTGGCAAAACGAAAACTGGAAAAAAACTGACAAGGAATGGTGTTTAAAGCTGAGCAGCACATACATCATCGATCGAAGGATTTAATTATAACGTGTTCGTCACATAACGATGTGCTGTCAGTACATAGAGTTCAGTGTGACTCAGAATGTTGGGACTGCAGCCCGAGCTGTTGCTTTTCCATGTTAGTCTCAGGTTTCATTTGTCCTCCAACACTTTAGGTTTGTTGTAAAACGGGCAAAGCAGTTTTAATTTGCGTCAAATGTACAAAAAAAGGTTACTTCATTTAACTATCTGCTGATATATATATAACATAAATGTTATCTGATATGATATATACTGACATATCAGAAACATTACACATGTACAGCTATAAATTACATCTAAAATATTTCTTTTGTTTCTTAGAGTCATTTAAAAAAAAAAAAAAAAAACATTATCTAAAAGTCTGAAAACAAGAGGCGCCTTTGCAAAAAAATCCTCTTACTCAGTCTGTCACCATTTCCTGTGCAGGCAGGAAGTTTTGTAGCAGGTTTTGTGGTTTTCACAGGCCAATACAAGGTGACAGTGTTTCCTGCTTCAAACGGCTCACTTCTTAGATAATTCTTTGGACCGAGGCTTGTACGCACTCGTGAAGGTTTATACAAAATTACACGCCGACCGAAAAACTACTCTCACAATTTAAATAGCATTAATATGCAGAGAACGGACATGGATGTCAATATCGCAGGCTAAAATGTAAGGAGGCATTTTTCACAGCTCTCGCACACACACACTGACACGTGATCGAGTGTGTGATATGCCTGATTTCCTGTTACTGCTCAAGAGCTGGTTAGTGTGTGCTATCATGGTTCCCTGCAGTCTGTCCTGTACAATCACATTACTTACAAATTAGACGGCAGATGGAAAAAAGAAGAGGCTTGTTTCCACAAATTCATGTCCAAAGAAAATGATAGATTCATGCAAAAATATCATATAATGGCTGCAGTTGATCATCAACCTTTAGTCATGTCTGGAGTGGACACACCACTTAAATAAAAACAAATGTGTTCAATAAAAACAACTGCTGCAGTAATCTTTTTACACACACAAGAACACACACAAATATACATATACACACACACACACACACACACACACACAAATATACATATATACATATATATATAATCTATATGTATGTATTATATCTGTATCTAAATATATATACATATATATTCATTCATTCATTATCTCCGCTTTATCCTCTATTAGGGTCGTGGTGGGGTTCCCCATGCCCATCCAGGGGAGAACATCTCGGGCGCTGGGCAGATAGACCCAGGACAGGGCGCCAATCCATCGCTGGGCACACACTCACTCACACAGACACACTCTATATGGGGCAATTTTGAGAATTCAATTAACTTGATCCATGTTTTTGGACTGTGGGAGGAAACCGGAGAACCCGGAGGAAACCCACGCGGACACGGGGAGAACATGGAAACTCCACCCAGATGGGGATTCGAACCGTGAATCCCTAGCGCTGAGAGGCGAACGTGCTAACCACTAAGCCACCGTGCCGCCATCTAAATATATATACATATATATTCATTCATTCATTATCTTCCGCTTTATCCTCTATTAGGGTCGCGGTGGGGTTCCCCATGCCCATCCAGGGGAGAACATCTCAGGCGCTGGGCAGATAGACCCAGGACAGGGCGCCAATCCATCGCTGGGCACACACTCACCCACACAGACACACTCTACATGGGGCAATTTTGAGAATTCAATTGACAGTTGCCAACAACTGTAACAAAGAAGCATTTATAGCCTTATTTGTTATGTAAGTAACGATTTGTTTCATTTATAGATGTGTTGATATAAAGTTTGCATATCAGGACTATTTAAATATCATGAATATGTGCACATAGAGGAAGCATAATATGATACTACACATGCAGAGGGTACGTGTTCAAGTCTCATACAGTGTCGCTAGAGTGCAAAGAGGAAAAAAAATATTCAGTGGGGCAACGGTCCACCATGCTACCACAGGATTTAATATCGGGTCACGCCTGGTGGCTGGGGGGCCAGGTTGTGGGATCTTTTCTTCTAATGCAACAGAAACCTTAATGAGGTGGTCAGGGTTTAGACTCTAGGGGGTAAAAGGTACAGACAGAGGTGACGTGAACCTCCATGACTGATATTTCCTGTGGAACTCTTTAATGGTCGGTAAAAGGAAGCGGCTGCACTACTTACATGTAATGAACACCGTGCTACAGAAGAAGAGAAAGCAAACACTTTTGCATCTGATTACTTTCTAACCATGTTTTTTTTTTATATATATATAAATAGAAGCAGGACTTGTCTGTGTAAGTGGATGAAGCAGCATTCAAAGTGGATCTTTAAATCTTGCTCACACTTTTATATGTGTGCAGAACGTCTGAGTCATTTGAATATAAATGGAACCAAAACGCCCAGCGTACATTTTTTGAAAAGCATTTATTTTTATCCCTCTGCGTACACAAATTTCCCCGTTATCATATATCATGAATATTACTTTTACAAAGTGGACCATATGGATGTAGAACTAACCTGAAGTACGTCCGATAGACAAATATATTAAGATACAATAACGACGTAAACAATTAATATTTAATTTTATTGCCACAAATCTGTAGAATCAAGTACCTTGTAGGCATGAGATTTGAGTATTATTGTCCAAGAAATAATGACAATTATTAACTTTATCACAGGAACAACGCACAGCTTTGTTATTTATCTAATGAAAAAACCTTTTCATTAGATAATAATTTTATTATTATCTAATATCACGGTGGCTTAGTGGTTAGTACGTTCTCCTCTCAGCACTAGGGATTCCCGGTTCGAATCCCAATCTGGGTGGAGTTTCCATGTTCTCCCTGTGTCCGCGTGGGTTTCCTCCGGGTTCTCCGGTTTCCTCCCACAGTCCAAAAACATGGATCAAGTCAATTGAGTTCTCCAAATTGCCCCATATAGAGTGTGTGTGTGTGTGTGTGTGAGTGTGTGTGTGTGTGAGAGTGTGTGCCCAGCCATAGGTTGGCGCCCTGTCCTGGGTGTGTCTGCCCAGCGCCCGAAACGTTCTCCCCTGGATGGGCATGGGGAACCCCCCTCCACGACCCTAATATAGGATAAAGCAGAAGATAATGGATGAATAATGTTATCAGGGGTTTTGCTGAACATTACCACTTTTTTTTTACAAATATTAAATAATTTTTAAAATCTAGTTAAAAAACTAATATTTTCATATCCATTTAAAGGAAAACTAGGTTTTTTCCGTGTTTTCCTTTCTAAAGTTCCTTTCTACCGGCATAATGGATATTTTTCTTATGAATGTCGTCACGACGAGGTTGAGGTGCTCTTTTGTAATTCTGATTGTAACGTTTTTAATCATAATTAATCACAAAAACGATGAATCGACCCATTCCTAGTACCTAGCCATGCATTTTGCATAACTGTATGCATCCAAGTTTGTAGAAACAGTTTGGGGAAGGTCCTTTTCTGTTATAGTAAAAGTGTCTATAGTGGGAAAGAACCTGACTGGCCCCCACACGGAGCCCTGCCCCCAGCTCCACTCTGAATTAGAACAGTTTATGGGTCAGACCGTCTCACCCAACATCAGTGAATCACATCACAAATGTTCTTTTGCACAAATTTCAACGAACACAATTTAAAATCCTATAGAAAGTCTTTCCAAATATGTAGAACCATTATGTCTGCCTGTTCTATTTTATCTGTAGCTGTCAAAGTCTGCTGCAGTGAGCAATCAGCATTAAATAAGTGTCATTTCAGTCCCATAAAGGAAAAAGAAGGTCATTTCAACCTCTTACGGATGTCAGTCTTACCTCGTTGCTTAGCTGCTTGCGATACTCCTCGATTTCACTGAGCGACTGGTGACCCTGCTGGAAGAACTGGGCCTGAGCATCCATCAGGGAGAGCATCTGTGTTTTACAGAAACCACATGAAACTGATGAGAGAGGATCTTAAGCAACATTTCATACAGTTCGTAATCAAGAACATGTTCTTATATAAAAGAACATGATGATGTGAGAAGACTTACTGAAATAAGCATCTCCGTCTTCTTTTTGGACTCGATTACGTTGATCTAGTTCGGAGTGCGAATAACAAAATGGGGAAGAGAAAGAGAAGCAAATAAAAAAGGTGAGTAATAACGAAATCACATTCTTCTATTGACACCTGCAGCTGCGTTCAACAGCTGTTAACATGAGCTACAGTTTCAGCTGTTTAGGTTACGGGATGAAGGTGAAACCATGTTCAGCTCTATTACAGCTGTTGTAATCACTGCCCTCCACAGATCACCGTATTAGTAAAATATATATATATATATATAATTAGGGGGCGGCACGGTGGCTTAGTGGTTAGCTCGTTCTCCTCTCAGCACTAGGGATTCCCGGTTCGAATCCCCATCTGGGTGGAGTTTCCATGTTCTCCCTGTGTCTGCGTGGGTTTCCTCCGGGTTCTCCGGTTTCCTCCCACAGTCCAAAAACGTGGATCAAGTCAATTGAGCTCTCCAAATTGCCCCATATAGAGTGTGTGTGTGTGAGTGAGTGTGTGCCCAGTGATGGATTGGCGCCCTGTCCTGGGTCTATCTGCCCAGCGCCTGAGACGTTCTCCCCTGGATGGGCATGGGGAACCCCACCGCGACCCTAATAGAGGATAAAGCGGGAGATAATGAATGAATGAATATATATAATTGGTATTATCAATATAATAAATAAATAAATAATAATTAGTATTAGTAATAACAGTGGGCGGCAATGGTGGTTTAGTGATTAGCATGTTCTCCTCTCGGCGTTAGGGATTCCCAGTTCGAATCCCCATCTGGGTGGAGTTTCCATGTTCTCCCCGTGTCCGCGTGGGTTTCCTCCGGGTTCTCCGGTTTCCTCCCACAGTCCAAAAACATGGATCAAGTCAATTGAATTCTCAAAATTGCCCCATATAGAGTGTGTCTGTGTGAGTGAGTGTGTGCCCAGCGATGGATTGGCGCCCTGTCCTGGGTGTATCTGCCCAGCGCCCGAGACGTTCTCCCCTGGATGGGCATGGGGAACCCCACCACGACCCTAATAGAGGATAAAGCGGGAGATAATGAATGAATGAATATATATAATTGGTATTATCAATATAATAAATAAATAAATAATAATTAGTATTAGTAATAACAGTGGGCGGCAATGGTGGTTTAGTGATTAGCATGTTCTCCTCTCGGCGTTAGGGATTCCCAGTTCGAATCCCCAACTGGGTGGAGTTTCCATGTTCTCCCCGTGTCCGCGTGGGTTTCCTCCGGGTTCTCCGGTTTCCTCCCACAGTCCAAAAACATGGATCAAGTCAATTGAATTCTCAAAATTGCCCCATATAGAGTGTGTCTGTGTGAGTGAGTGTGTGCCCAGCGATGGATTGGCGCCCTGTCCTGGGTGTATCTGCCCAGCGCCCATGATGGGCATGGGGAACCCTCCCGCGACCCTACTAGAGGATAAAGCGGGAGATAATGAATGAATGATCAAATGGGACATACATATCATTTTAGTCCATATGGATTTTGCATACAAAGCGAAACAGCTAGTTAATCCATACTACTAAGTATGGGGAGGGAGGGGTTTATAATTCTTTATCGCTGGTTTACCAACGACTCTAGAAATATCGTGTTACATCACATGTCATTATTTTTTTATTATCGAAAATAATAAATGTAACAAATGATTTGATGACGAACTTTTCATTCATTCATTCATTATCTCCCGCTTTATCCTCTATTAGGGTCGCGGTGGGGTTCCCCATGCCCATCCAGGGGAGAACATCTCGGGCGCTGGGCAGATACACCCAGGACAGGGCGCCAATCCATCGCTGGGCACACACTCACTCACACAGACACACTCTATATGGGGCAATTTTGAGAATTCAATTGACTTGATCCATGTTTTTGGACTGTGGGAGGAAACCGGAGAACCCGGAGGAAACCCACGCAGACACGGGGAGAACATGGAAACTCCACCCAGATGGGGATTTGAACCGGGAATCCCTAGCGCTGAGAGGCGAACGTGCTAACCACTAAGCCACCGTGCCGCCCGATGACGAACTTGATTTTTAATAAAAACAAAATAATCCAAGCATCATGACAGACCTCTGTTAAAAACATACGGAAGTCTTGAAATACCTCTTTTCTGTTATCTGTAGATCACCGTGTTTTTGTTATTTCATTTATTTCATTGCAAGTTCTGTTTTGTTTAAAACGGATATTAAAAAAGAGAGTGGGTTATTTTGGTGTGTATGTTATAATTTGACAGTCCATACTGCAGAACGTAATCCAGACTCCCTGATCTGAAGGCTTTACGGGAGTGATTAAGGGTCTGACTGGCCTCCTCCACCTCATGCGGCTTTCCCCGTGAAACCTGTGCATTTTTTCCCAGCGCTGCCTCCAGAGCTTCACTGTTGCGCTCAAACTCCTTTTTCGTGTCCTTAAAACGTTTAACATCCCTGAAAATGAAAACAATATGCTTTTGAAATCCTGGTTGTTTATTAGCGTTAAAAACCATACAATATCAGTTGATTAAGTTAAGATAAGATAATGTAGACCTTTATTTGTTCCACAATGGGGAAATTCACATTCTCAGCAGCAAGTTACATTGTAAGAAAGGTGAAAAATATATTCAGCAATTAAAAAGAAGTAAAAAAATTAACAATTAAAAAAAATTTCTATAAATCTAGAGGGCGGCACGATGGTTTAGTGGTTGGCACGTTCGCCTCTCAGCGCTAGGGATTCCCGGTTCAAATCCCCATCTGGGTGGAGTTTCCATGTTCTCCCCGTGTCCGCGTGGGTTTCCTCCGGGTTCTCCGGTTTGCTCCCACAGTCCAAACACATGGATCATGTCAATTGAGTTCTCCAAATTGCCCCATATGGAGTGTGTCTGTGTGAGTGAGTGTGTGCCCAGCGATAGATTGGCACCCTGTCCTGGGTCTATCTGCCCAGCGCCCGAGACGTTCTCCCCTGGATGGGCATGGGGAACCCCCCGTGACCCTAATAGAGGATAAAGCTGAAGATAATGAATGAATGAATGAATAATATTAAAAATAAAAATATATATATATACAAAAGATACAATCAAATTTTCATTTATGTAAAATGATTATTGTCTGTATTTATATGACAGTGATGTACATTTTTATAATACTACAGTAAAAATTATTTGCAAATACATTTCTTAATATAATGTTGTTTTACAAATAACAAAAATTATTTGTTATACTTCTGAACATGCATACATACATACATACGTGTGTGTGTGTGTGTGTGTGTGTGTGCATAGATTATGTTCACAGTTATTATTACTGCTGTGGAAATATTTTAATAAACATAGCATCCTGCCTATTTTTGCTGTACAAGCACTTTTAATCTGGCCCAATAGATAAATGTGGCCTTGCTATAAGAAATACAGCTCCACTTAAATTAAGCTGGTAACGTTTGAACAGAACCCGCTGCACAGTCAGCAGCATCGAGCTGTGAAACTGCCAAACAGCATGATCAAAATTTAACATGGTAGATATATTATTTAGGGTTCCATGGGAATAGCAAAAATAAACACAAAATGGGTTTCTGCGGGAATTTAGCACAAAATCACAAACGTAAAGGCAATATATATCAGAGCAATGATATCACACTGCTAATATTTTATTAATACAGTATATAATTTCCATTAAATGTATGAAACAGCAACAAAACTGTGTCTCTAAAAATTTTAAATAAATAAGTGTGGATTGGAACTTTTAAGAGAATAAAGAATAAACTGAAGCTATACAAATACATCATCATCATACATTCATTCATTCATTCATTATCTCCCGCTTTATCCTCTATTAGGGTCGCGGTGGGGTTCCCCATGCCCATCCAAGGGAGAACGTCTTGGGCACTGGGCAGATACACCCAGGATAGGGCGCCAAGCTATCACTGGGCACACACTCACTCACACAAACACACTCTATATGGGGCAATTTTGGAGAATTCAATTGACTTGATCCATGTTTTTGGATTGTGGGAGGAAACCGGAGAACCCGGAGGAAACCCACGCGGACACGGGGAGAACATGGAAACTCCACCCAGATGGGGATTCGAATCGGGAATCCCTAGCGCTGAGAGGAGAACATGCCAACCACTAAGCCACGTGCCGCCGAGTAGTTAAACAATCATTCATTCATTCATTCATTATCACCCGCTTTATCCTCTATTAGGGTCGCGGTGGGGTTCCCCATGCCCATCCAGGGGAGAACGTCTCGGGCGCTGGGCAGATAGACCCAGGACAGGACACCAATCTATTGCTGGGCACACACACACTCACTCACACAGACACACTCTATATGGGGCAATTTTGGAGAACTCAATTGACTTGATCCATGTTTTTGGACTGTGGGAGGAAACCGGAGAACCCGAAGGAAACCCACGCGGACACGGGGAGAACATGGAAACTCCACCCAGATGGGGATTCAAATCGGGAATCCCTAACGCTGAGAGGAGAACATGAAAACCACTAAGCCACCATAGTTAAATAATAATGTTAAATTTCATTTAAAATTGTGAATATTGGAATTGTTGCACACTTTAATAACCAAAATCATAACTGCAGTTCGCTTTATACTTAAAACAAATAAAACATGAACTAGGGTTCATCCCACATCTTGCATTCTTTATAACAGCAAACTTTTAAAAGAACTTACTCTTTCACAAAATTCTGCAACTTTGTCTTGACTGATTTCTGCGTGCTTTCAATGAGCTCCTGGCAAGATATAAATAGGATGAGGAAGGATGAGAGGAATGAGGAGAATGAAAAAGGGCGAGTGAATGTGCAAACAGAGGGCCATTTTTTGGTTACCATCAGCAACTGTGAAAAGGAAGTCTTACCTCCTGAGCACCGAGGATAACAGACAGCTTTTTGGAGAACTTCTCCAGACAGGCCTGTGGGATAAACCCCAAAAAGGACAGCCAATCACATCTCTTTGTACTACTGTATTCAAAACATGATGTGTTTACCAAATGCATTTATACAGAAAGTATAATGGTTATTCTGTAGCATTGAAAGATACACTTCCTCTTGGTTTATAAAGTCAGCTGCAGGTTGGAGGGATTAACATGCAAAACCATACTGCTCACAAATGTGGTCTATGTATTTGGAGTTATGCCATTTAGCTTCTTGTTTACGCATTAAATCAAATCTAAGAATGCTCCTCAGGTTAAAAGTTGCCCAAAGAACGTTGGTAGGCCTTGATATGTAACGAAAATAACCCAACTTTATATTGTTTTAGCTTTTTCTATTAATAACACCCCAAAAAATAAAGAATAATCACACATGTAATCTCATCTTTCACTTAAATCCTCTATTAGGATCAAGGAATGCCTACATATATATATATATATATCCATCCATCCATTATCTCCCGCTTCATCCTCTATTAGGGTCGTGGTGGGGTTCCCCATGCCCATCCAGGGGAGAACGTTTCGGGCGCTGGGCAGATACACCCAGGACAGCACGCCAATCTATCGCTGGGCACACATTCACTCACACAGACACACTCTATATGGGGCAATATGGAGAACTCAATTGACTTGATCCATGTCTTTGGACTGTGGGAGGAAACCGGAGAACCCGGAGGAAACCCACGCAGACACGGGGAGAACATGGAAACTCCACCCAGATGGGGATTCGAACCGGGAATCCCTAGTGCTGAGAGGAGAACATGCCAACCACTAAGCCATCGTGCTACCCTAGTGGTAATTTATTCATTCATTCATTATCTCACGCTTTATCCTCTATTAGGGTCGCGGTGGGGTTCCCCATGCCCATCCAGGGGAGAACGTCTCGGGCGCTGGGCAGATACATCCAGGACAGGGCACCAATCCATCGCTGGGCACACACTCACTCACACACAGACACACTCCATATGGGGCAATTTTAAGAATTCAATTGACTTGATCCATGTTTTTGGACTGTGGGAGGAAACCGGAGAACCCGGAGGAAACCCACGCGGACACGGGGAAAACATGGAAACTCCACCCAGATGGGGATTTGAACTGGGAATCCCTAGTGCTGAGAGGAGAACATGCCATCGTGCCGCCCTAGTGGTAATTTAGATAAATAAAAAAACTGTGATGATTAAAAGGCCTGAACTGATTGCAGTATTAAACAGGCAATCATCATCGTTGTTGAACTAACGAACAATCCTTTCAGGAAGTTTGGTATAAACATGGCCTCCATGCTTAGAAAGACTAAGCCTTTTGTGAATGCTCCATTGATATGTGACCTCACCCAATACCGGTTCAATAGCTTTTTGTGTAACCTTTTAGAACAGTAATGTATTTTGAGTCGCAGGCATCAATTTTTAGAGGTTGTGCATTTTATAAAGAGAATTAACGTCAAACAAGAGGCGGCACGGTCGCTTAGTGTTTAGCACATTCTCCTCTCAGCGCTAGGGATTCCCGAGTTGAATCCCCATCTGGGTGGAGTTTCCATGTTCTCCCCGTGTCCGTGTGGGTTTCCTCCGGGTTCTCCGTTTTCCTCCCATAGTCCAAAAACATGGATCAAGTCATGGGTGGAGTTCTCCAAATTGCCCCATATAGAGTGTGTCTGTGTGAGTGAGTGTGTGGCCAGCGATGGATTGGCGCCCTGTCCTGGGTGTACCTGCCCTGTGCCCAAGACGTTCTCCCCTGGATAGGCATGGGGAACCCCCCCACGACCCTAATAGAGGATAAAGCGGAAGATAATGAATAAATGAAAGGATTAACGTCAAACACTGCAAAATGCAAAACATTGGAAATTGGTTCATATACATAATAATAATAATAATAATAATAATTTGAAAAAATATATACATATGATAAAAGACTAGTCAAAAGTTTGGACACATCTCCTTCACATATAGATGGACTTTGCAATTTTACAATGACAGATGGACTACAGTCTTAAGTCTTAAGTTCCATTAAGTGGAACTGAGAACATGGACAATATATGGAGCACAAAGGAGGCGTGTCCAAACTTTTGAATTGTACTGTACATGTATATAGATACATAAATGCAGTTTAATCGTGAGGTTGCATCATCTGTATTTAATGCAGGTGAAGTCATTTTGGTTTTATTGCTCTTTCTCAACAACAATCCTTAAAGCCAAACAATTATCTGTAACAACGCAACATTATAACGCAATGTCCACCGACAGCTGCACTTACCCCCAAAGTCCTGTCCTCAGAGCAGTGTTGTCCCAAGTCTCTGATCCCATTAGCAAAGTTTTTACTACTCTGACAATACGCCCTGCCGGCCTCCAGCATGGAGTTACACTGCTTTACCAACTGCGGACACAGAAATAAACAGGCGGGCCCACACACAGACAGATAAACACACGTTGCCCGAACACAAACATTTCAAAAACATCCTGAGTACAGATTTGTGTCAATATTGTGCATCCCACGTAATGCGTAGGTGTACAAATCTCCATCTCTCCATCTCCACAGCGGCCTTTAAAACTCGCAGATTAAATGACTTTCATTTACGACGTTGATAAACCAGCTGCATGACTTTAAATATGATCCACGCACGTCGCTGCTGCGGACAGCGGTATTTCACACTCACACATATAGTTTGCTAAGTCTGGAGGTCGACACCTTCCAAATGAACAAGGCTTTGTTTTTAACGATATATAAAGCAGTGCTAATTATGTTGTTAATTAATTTCGTATTTTCGTATGTAGTTCATTTCGTATTTATTGTCCATCCATCCATTATCTTCCGCTTTATCCTCTATTAGGGTCGCGGGGGGGGGGGGGGGGGGGTTCCCCATGCCCATCCAGGGGAGAACGTTTCGGGAGCTGGGCAGACACACCCAGGACAGGACGCTGAGCACACACTCACTCACACATACACACTCTATATGGGGCAATTTGGAGAACTCAATTCACTTGATCCATGTTTTTGGACTGTGGGAAGAAACCGGAGAACCCGGAGGAAACCCACGTGGACACGGTGAGAACATGGAAACTCCACCCAGATTGGGATTCGAACCGAGAATCCCTAACGCTGAGAGGAGAACATGCTAACCACTAAGCCATCGTGCCGCCCTCGTATTTAATGTGTAAAATTTTATTTATCTATTTTTTTTATTTTAAAATTAAAGTTCTAGGCGGCGGCACGGTTGGCTTAGTGGTTAGCACGTTCGCCTCTCAGCGCTAGGGAATCTCCATTCGAATTCGAATCCCCATCTGGGTGGAGTTTCCATGTTCTCCCCGTGTCCGCGTGGGTGTCCTCCGGGTTCTCCGGTTTCCTCCCACAGTCCAAAAACATGGATCACGTCAATTGAGTTCTCCAAATTGCCCCATATAGAGTGTGTCTGTGTGAGTGTGTGCCCAGCGATGGATTGGCGCCCTGTCCTGGGTGTATCTACCCAGCGCCCGAGACGTTCTCCCCTGGATGGGCATGGGGAACCCCACCGCGACCCCAATAGAGGATAAAAGCGGGAGATAATGAATGGATGAATGAATGAATGTTCATTCTCAGAGTAAGATAGTAACTGGTTACTTGAGGACAACTTTTTAAAAAGTCCTTTTTAAAGGACTGCGGTCTTAAGAAATTCAGTACAATGATGTAGTCACTCTAACCACGGAGTTTTATATTGGGAATTCAGGCTAAAGCCCTGATGAGGAATTAGTCTCTCAATAGTTAATTCCTCTTTCAGTTCATGTAAATACAGCATTAATACCTTTTCACTAATCTCTTCAAATACGCGCACATGCAGCGGAAGAATGGAACTTCTGTTATTTTAAAGGGAACAGCAGAAATAAGGTAAATCCAAAAATACTCTCTAAACTCTAGTTCATTCAAATGTGTAATATTTTCTGAATAATCAGCAAAGACAATAAATGTGTTTCAACTCTCACCTTTTCAAGGCGTGTCTCCAGCTCATACACGTCCCCCTCCACTACTTCAATGGCCGCCCTAATAACACAAAGATTTGAATAATTAATAAAAGGACACGTCATGTATGTTGACGTTTTTACATCATTGACCTTTCCTCATCCAAACCTTTGACTTTTACCATGTTTAAGAAGTTTACACTTATAATATCAGTCAAAAGTTTGGACACACTCCTTTTGCTCCACTTATTGTCCATGTCCTCAGTTCCACTTACAGTAAAGATGGACTTTGTAGTTCTACAATTCCAGACTGTAGTCCATCTGTTAGTGTTCTACAGTACAGACATTAAAGACCTCTGATCTAAAGCGCTCAGGAGACTGTAGTCCTCTGTTAGTGTTCTACAGTACATACTGTGTACGTCCCCTTTACTCTGTTCTAATGGTCAGGACCCCAATAGTAGCACCACAGAACAGGGGTTATTTGGTTGGTGCATTATTCCTATCCCAGCAGTGTCACTGAGGTGGAGAAATGAAACTACAGCAGCACTGCTGCACTAAAACCCCCCCTCACCACATCAGTGCAACAATCCACCACCTAAATGATACCTGTTCTGTGTCCCCTTTACTCTGTTCTAATGGTCAGGACCCCAATAGTACCACCACAGAGCTGGGATTATTTGG